>LNAC01000708.1:492581-621214 GCA_002007465.1 Ailurus styani
AAAAGGGCGCCTGGGTGGCTCAGTGGGTTAAAGCCGCTGCCTTCGGCTCAGGTCATGATCCCAGGGTCCTGGGATCGAGGCCCACATCGGGTTCTCTGCTCAGCGGGGAGCCTGCTTCCTCCTCTCTCCTCTCTCTCTGCCTGCCTCTCTGCCTGCTTGTAATCTCTCTCTGTGTGTCAAATGAATAAATAAAATCTTTAATAAAAAAAAAAAAGACGAAACCTAAATAAGAACATGAAAAAAAAATGTCTATATACCCAGAGCAATCTACACTTTTAATGCAATCCCTATCAAAATACCAATGACATTTTCCACAAAACTAGAAGAAGCAATCCTAAAATTTGTATGGAAGCACAAAAGACCCCAAATAGCGAAAGCAATCTTAAAAAAAAGTAAAGTTAGATATTTCACAATTCTAGACTTCAAGTTATATTACAAAGCTGTAGTGATCAAGACAGTATGGTATTGGCACAACAATGGACACATGGATCAATGGAACAGAAAACCAAGAATAAACTGATATCATATGGTCACTTAATTTTTTTTAAGATTTTATTTATTTATTTGACACGGGGGGGGGAACACAAGTAGGGGGAGTGGGAGAGGGAGAAGCAGGCTTCCCACTGATCAGAGAGCCAGATGTGGGGCTCGATCCCAGGGCCCTGAGATCATAACCTGAGCCAAAGGCAGACGCTTAATGACTAAGTCACTCAGCTGCCCTTGGTCACTTAATCTTTGACAAAAGAGAAAAGAATATGCAATGTGAAAAGGACAGTCTCTTCAAGAAATGGTGTTGGGAAAACTGGACAGAACATTCAAAAGAAAGAAACTGGACCACTTTATTACACCATACACAAAAATAAATTCAAACTGGATTAAAGCCCTAAATGTGAGACTGAAACCATAAGAAACCTAAAACAGAACACAGGCAGTAACCACTCTGACACCAGTCAGAGTAACTTTTTCTAGAAAACTTCCCTGTTGCAAGGGAAACAAAAGCAAAAGTTTACCACTGGGACGACATCAAAATAAAAAGCTGCACAGCAAAGAAAACAATCACCAAAACTAAAAGGCAACCTACGAAATGGGAGAGGATATTTACAAATGACATATCCAATAAAAGGTTAGTATCCAAAACATAAAGAACTTATAATATTCAACACCCAAAGAACAAATTCAAAAATGAGAACACATGAACAGGCATTTCTCTAAAAAAGATATCCAGATGACCAACAGACACATAAAAAGATGTTCATCATCAATCATCAACAGGGAAATGCAAATCAAAGATAGGAGATACCACCTCACACTTGTTACAATCGCTAAAATCAACAATACAAGAAACATCAGGTGTTGGCGAGGATGTGGAGAAAAAGGAACACTCGTGCACTGTTAGTGGGAATGCAAATTGGTATAGCCAGTCTGGAAAACAGTATGGAGGTTCCTCAAAAAGTTTAAAATAGAACTACCCTATGATACAGCAATTGTACTACTAAGATCTTTCCCCCAAAGGATACAAAAATGCTCATTGAAGGGATACCTGTAATCGTGATGTTTATAGCACATTTTCAACAATACTTAAATTATGGAAAGAGCCCAAGTGTCCAAGGACTGATGAATGGATAAAGATGTAGTACGTATATAATGGATTACTACTCAGCCAAAAAAAGAATGAAATCTTGACATTTGCAACAACATAGATTAAGCTAAAGAGTATTATGTTAAGTGAAATAAGAGAAAGACCAATACCATACGATTTCACTTACACGTGGAATTTAAGAAACAAAATGAATGGACAAAGGGAAAAAGAGAAAGAAACAGACTCTTAATTTTAGACAACTGATGGTTATCAGAGGGGAGGGCGTGGGGGATGGGTAAAACGGGTAATGGGGATTAAGGAGTGCACCTGCTGTGGATGAGCATGAGTGATGTATGGAACTGTCAAATCACTATATTGTACACCTGAAACTAATAAAAAATACTATGTGGAGTTTAAAATAAAATGAGATAAAATTTTTTAAAAAGTTCAGCAATATATGGCAGTATATATTAGAATTCAGTGGTGCCTAAAACAGAAATTGTAACAAAAAAATATGGAAAGACATTTAATCAACAATATCAGGAAATTGATTAGCAATACAAATTCCTGGTGGATTATGTTAAACATATGAAACTGAATGACAGAAAATCTATAGTTCAATATTTATTAAGTCTCAAAGAGTACTTAGTAGTATTATATACTGAGAAGCAAAAACCAATACCAAGAAAATCACAAACATGGAAAACTTCTCAAATTACCAATTATAGACTTAAAAGGCACTTATTTAAGTATTTTATGTGTCAGAGCATTAACCCTAACAAAGAAGTTACACATGCCAAATTATCATTCAAAATCATTTAGATAAATTACACACTAAAAGATCTATAGAATATTATAAAAGAATTATTACCAGAATTTGTAAATATTAAGAATCAACGTGTATCCTCTGGAGCTCAAATAACTAAGCCTGATCCAGACTTAATTCTACTAGAAAAATTAGTCTTTAACAAGAGTATTGCTAATTCTCTTAACATCAGAATTCTAAAGATTATCAACTAGGAATTATATTATTATTCTTATTAATTATATAATAAATAATCATTAATTATTAATCAATTATTAAATAATTCTTATTATTTATAAAACTTGTTGCTTTCAATAATTAATAAGCTAATCAGGTGTTCAGTTTGCTCAACATGTCTCTAGGAATGCTAAAATGAATTCAGAACATAAAGAAATTACAAATATAGGTCAAATATACAAAAATATAATTTTAATATATACAATCTATCTCTCTTACTGTCTTAGTTTATAAGGCTACATATAAAACATTAGTCTGTACTTTTAATCCTCCTAAATGCATCAGTGAGATTAATTTCAGTTTACTTACTGTGTAGTATCTACATCTGCATCAGGCTTAGTGCTCAACTGTTCCAGACAGTATATAAATATCTAAGTCAAAAATAAGAAATTTCAATAACACAATTCTTAGATATTAATCTATTTGGACATTAAAAATAATTTTCTGTAAATAAACTTATTTCTTTTTAAGTGTGTGCATGTACATTCACATGTGGAGGGGGGAGGGGCAGAAGGAGAGAAAGAATCTTAAGCAGGCTCCAGCCCAGCACTGGAGCCTGACACAGAGCTTGATCTCATGACCCTGAGATCACGACCTGAGCTGAAATTAACAGTTGGATGCTTAACCAACTGAGTCACCCAGGTGCCCCAATAATCCTATGTAAATTAAAAAAACAAATATATATACAAATATATATTTATATATAAGTGATATGTATGTATGTCTATCTCCAAGTGATAGAATAAATAACCCATATATGTATATAACACCTATGTTTTGATCCAACTATAAATTCCTGAATTTATTTTAGGAAAAAGACCTTTTCTTCCTTTCATCCACTCAATAGCATGCTCAACTTTGTTATGTTCTCACAAAGCACGAGTCCCAACCGAAGAACTTCACGCTGTAGATACAATGTAAACAACTATCATGTCATTTAATTTGTGCTGTATCAGAAATATATGTAAAGTAGGAGGAAAACACAAAAAAAGTACAATATAAAGTATACAAAAGTATACTTTTAAAAAGTATATAAAATTATATAATAAGAAGTATAATATAAAGAGGCATTGCTAGAACAAGTTGGAATTAATCTTACCTTGAACTTTGTTACCTTACTTGCCATAAACTATTATGGACTCAGACAAGATGAAAAAAGAATGTTATACATATATTATTAATAGGAGGGAGTTTACTATAATTTGTTTTATTTCAGGTTTCAGAGCATGAGTGCTTTTACATATTACCTGCATGATATTGATGCTTAGTTGACAAACTTCCTCCTGTGTTTTAGGTTGTTGAAAGACCTATAAAGAAGAATTTTGATAAGTTTTTGGACTTTGCTGAGAAAACAAAACTTTGTGTTTTGTGCTTGATATAAAAAAATTCATACATGGGAATCTGCCCCCAGTGTGGGTAACCTTACTCTGAAAGGGACAGGAATAAAGAGCTGCCCTCCAGGCAGAGTTTTTGGCCTGAGAATACACTGGCATGGAGCTGCCTGACAACATTCAGGTCAGTCATTCTCTCTGTATAAGAAGTGTTGATGATTCCAATTATTCTACCTACAACACTTACATTCACATTTTAACTTCCGTCAGCCTATCATGGAATCAAGAAATTGACAGCCTATGCAGTTAAATGAAATAAAACAAGCAAGCAGCTGAGGGAAAAGCTCTCTTGTGCTGAAATGACTCATTTACAACTGTGATTCCCACAGGTTCCTGGGAAAGTCTGAAACAGAAGTTGAATTTAACAGAAAACTTACACTGGCTTCTCCAGGCTTGCACTCCAGAACTCCTTTAAGTGACTGCAGAGAATGTACAATGCACTGTTCAAACTGATATGGCTGAAGGAAAAATAAATGCATTATCTTAAAATTCAAAAATAAGCACTGGCTATTAAGATATTTAACAGAAGCAAATTATGGCCCAAAACTCCACAGATTTATTGAAAGGAAACTCTACAGATTTTTTGAAAGGAAAACAGATGTTAACAATTTGACGGATAATCTCCTAGACATCAAGATTTAGATTTGGCATGTTTTGCACTTGATATTTAAAAATGGGTAAATCTTGAGATTCTAAAATACATCTAATTCTAGAACAGAAGTCAGGTATAACTAAAATTTTTCTTCAAAATTCTACTCTTCTGAGAGGCAAATGACCTGATAAAGAACAGATATAACAAGTTTATATTTTATTATTTTGAGAGAGAGAAAGCATGCTCAAGTAGGGGAGGGAAGGGCAGAGGGAGAGAGAAAGAATCTTAGGCAGACTCCACACACAGAGAAGAGCCTGATGTAGGGCTCCATCTCAGTACCCTGAGATCAAGACCTGAGACAAAATCAGGAGTCAGAAACTTAACCAACTGAGCCACCCAGGTGCCCAAAGAAAATCTTATTAAGCAGTTTAAAGATAAGGCCAACAGGAAAATATTTTAAAAAATAGGCACCCCACAAGTTCGTATTTTAAACACTACTTCCAGGATATATTCTAAGCTCAGTCTCCTAGATCTTCTACATGTCTGGTACTGATCAAAATTTAATGTTACTAATAATCATTCTTGGAGGTCTATGATCTTTAATTCAAAAGTCATTACAGTTATTTTTTATATACATTAAGTCAGAAAATAAAACTTGAAGATATGTCCAACAAATGGCATTCAAGATAAGTCTGAATGAATCATAATATCTTGGCTCATATTGTATTTAAGTTTTCACTTTGTGCCAGGCATACTCTAGGTGATGAGGATATAGGAGTTAGGATAGAGTTCGAAAGGAGGGGCAAGATGGCGGAGAAGTGGGAGTCTCTGTTTCAACGGGTCCCCTGAAGTGAGGTAAATAGGTACCAGAACACTCTTGAGCACCCATGAAATCAACCTGAGAAGTAAGATTACACACTTCTGGATCTCTACCAGGGCAGAAGATCATCACCAGTGAGGTAAAGCAAGGTGGAAGCGCTGGAACTGATATGGGAGGATAAACAGAAGAGGGAGGGAGCCACCAGAAGCAGCACACTGGAAAGTAATACCCCAATATTTAAGTGCCCTGTGCTTGGGGACCACCATTAACTTGAAGTCTGTGGTCCACAGCCATCTGCGACTTGCACGTGCCGGATGGTGGGCATGGACCAGAGACAGGAGTCCCAACAGCCACTAGGACAGCTCCTGGGAATCAATATCACTTGCAGTCTTGGTGGCACAGGGGTGCAGAGACAAGGGGGGCCTCGGACGACCACTGAGACAGTGGCTGGGAGTGCACACCGCCTGTGGGAGGTTGCGTTGTTCAGCAGAGTTTGCAGAAAGGGAGTCTGTGTGTTCTGGACCATCCAGAGGGGAGCACACTGAGGCTTCTCTCTTTGGCAAAGGACTGGGGTCACGTGCAAGTCGCGGATGGCTGTGGATTCAGAGAGAGTCACGGATGGCTGCGGATTCAGAGATCGCTGGCCGGCGCCCACAACCAGTTCTCTCAAGGGCGGGCGGGGGTGCACTCAGCCCAGGCCGCAGAGAGCAGCAGGCCCAGGGACCACAGACTGGGGCCCTCCACTGGCTCTCTCAGGCATGTGTGGTTGCCGGCTTTGACCATTCTGGGACCATGGTCTTAGGACCGAACCCGTGTCCACCTGATTACGCCAGTTGCCCCTTAAAACCTTTTGCTCTTTTTGAGTGCTTTTAACCAGACTTCAAGTTATACCCCTATATATAAGCTAGTTTTAATTTCCCTGCATCTCTGGAAAGTTGAGTCCTTTAACAAAGATAACAAGATACACCTAGGAAGTGCTGAAATAACTTTCCTTGCCCACATCAAGGATTTATACCACCTTCCCATCTTATTTTTCTGTCAGTGTTTCTGTGCATTTGCTTTTGTTTTTGTACCATATCTTATTTGTGGGGTTCATTTTGGCTGGGTAATTCTTCTTTTTTCTTTCTTGTCTCTTATGTTTGTCAGCCTTTTTGTTTGTTTTCGGTTTATGTATCTTATAAATCTTACTACTGGGACTCATTTTGGCTGGGGTTTTTTCTTTTTTTTTCCTCTCTTTTTCTTTCTTTTTTTCTTTTCTCTTTCTTTTTGGTGGTGACCTCCGATTGGCCAAAACGTTCCAAGCGGCACCTTGACTGGATCATGATTAATATATTCAGCTATTCATCCCCACAACCACCTCCCACCAAAATGATAAGGAGAAGGAACACTCAGCAGAGGAAAAATTCAGAGACTGTGCCCTCTGCCACAGAACTATTGGATATGGACATAAACAATATGTCGGAAATGGAATTCAGGGTAAAAATTATCCAGGCAATGGCTAGATTGGAGAAGACCATTACTGGCAACATAGAATCTCTAAGGACAGAACTGAGAACTGATCTGGCAGAACTCAAAAATACTATCAAGGAAATCCAATCTAATCTAAATACTCTAACAGTTAGGATAACTGAGACAGAATATCGAATTAGTGATCTAGAAGACAGGGCGACAGAGAAGCAGGATCAGGAGGAGGCATGGAACAAACAACATAGAAGCCATGAAAATAGAATTAGGGAAATGACACCATGAAATGTTCCAATGTCAGAATTACTGGGATCCCTGAGGGGGTGGAGAAAGAGAGGACTCGAAGAGGTGGTTGATCAAATACTGGATGAAAATTCCCTAATCTGAGGAATGGAACAAATGTCCATGTCCTACAGGCAGGGAGGACACTGCCCCCCCGCCCCCCAAGATCAGCGAGTCTAGAAAGACCCCCCAGACACGAATGAGATGTGAGATTCATGAATCATAAATTCAGACAGGAGGTCTTATGGGCAGCTAGGGAGAAGAGATTCCTTACATATAGAGGAAAGACCATCAGAATAACATTAGACCTGTCCACAGAAACCTGGCAAGCCAGAAAGGGCTGACAAGATATATTCAGGGCACTAAATAAGAACATGCAGCCAAGAATGCTTTATCCAGTAAGGCTGACATTCAGAATGAATGGAGAGATAAAGAGCTTCCAAGCTCGGCAAGGTCTAAAAGATTATATAACCAAAAAGCCGGCACTACGAGAAATATTAAGGGGGGTTCTATAAAAGAACAAAGAACCCAAGAGTGACATAGAACAGAAATTTACAGAATTTCTGCATAGAAACATAGAAACAAGGATTTCACAGGCAACATGATGTCAATGAAAACTTACCTTTCAATAGTCACTCTCAATGTGAACAGCCTAAATGCTCCCATAAAAAGGCACAGGGTTGCAGGCTGGATAAAACTACAGGACCCATCCATATGCTGTCTACAAGAGACACATTTTGAAACTAAAGATATATCCAGATTGAAAGTGAAGGGATGGAGAACCATCTTTCATGCCAGTGGGCCTGAAAAGAAAGCTAGGGTAGCAATTCTCATATCAGATAAATTAGATTTTGAACTAAAGACTGTAATCAGAGATACAGAAGGACACTACATCATTCTTAAAGGGTCTATCCACCAAGAAGATCTAATAATTGTAAATATTTATGCTCCCAACATGGAAGCAACCAACTACATAAGCCAACTGTTAACAAAATAGAGTCATATTGATATGAATACATTAATTGTAGGAGATCTTAACATGCCGCTCTCAGCAATAGACAGGTCATTTAAACAGAAAATCAACAAAGAAACAAGAGCTTTGAATGACACATTGGATCAGATGGACCTCATAGATATATACAGAACATTCTACCCTAAAACAACAGAATACTCATTCTTCTCAAGCGCACATGGAACTTTCTCCAGAACAGACCACATACTCAGTCAGAAATCAGGGCTCATCTGATACCAAAAGATTGAGATTATCCCCTGCATATGCTCAGATTACAATGCTTTGAAACTGGAACTCAACCACAAGAAAAAGTTTGGAAGGAAATCAAACACTTGGAAGCTAAACACCATCCTGCTCAAGAATGTTTGGATCAACCAGGAAATCAAAGAAGAACTTAAACAATTCACGTGTCAGGATACAAAAACCAATGAGAATGAAGACACATCAGTCCAAAACCTATGGGGCATGGGGGAAATACATAGCCATCCAAGCCTCACTCAAAAAAACTGAAAGATCCCGAATATACCACCTCTCTTTACACCTTAAGGAACTGGAAAATCAACAACAAATTAAGCCAACCCCACGCACAAGAAGGGAAATAATTAGGATTAGAGCAGAGATCAATGAGTTAGAAACTAGAGATTCAGTAAAACACATCAACGAAACTAGAAGCTGGTTCTTTGAAAGAATTAATAAGATCGATAAACCATTGGCCAAACTAATCCAAAAGAAGAGGAGACTCAAATAAAATTATGAATGAAAGGGGAGAGATCACAACTAACACCAAGGAAATAGAAACAATCATCAGAAACTATTATCTACAGCTATATGCCAGTAAGTTAAGCAACCTAGAAGAAAAGGATACATTCCTGGAAACCTATAAACTTCCAAGACTGAAACAGGAAGAAACTGACAGCCTGAATAGACCAATATCTAGCAACAAGATTGAAGTGGTGATCAAAAACCTCCCAAAACACAAGAGTCCAGGACCTGACGGATTCCCTGGGTAATTCTACCAAACATTCAAAGAAATAATACCTATTCTCCTGAAACTATTTCAAAAAATAGAAACAGAGGGAAAACTTCCAGACTCTTTCTACGAAGCCGGCATTACCTTGAACCCCAAACCAGGCAAAGACCCCATCATAAAGAAGAATTTCAGACCAATATCCCTCATAAATATGGATGCCAAGATTCTCAACAAGATCCTAGCTAATAAGATCCAACGGTACATTAAAAAGATTATCCACCATGACCAGGTGGGATTTATCCCTGGGATGCAAGGGTGGTTCGACATTCGCAAATCAATCAATGTGATAGAACAAATCAATGAGAAGAGAGAAGAACCACACGGTCCTCTCAACAGATGCACAAAAAGCATCTGACAAAATACCGCATTCTTTCCTGATTAAAACTCTTCAGAGTATAGGGATAGAGGGAACATTCCTCAATTTTATAAAATCCATCTACAAAAAACCCACAGTAAATATCATTCTCAATGGGGAAAAACTGACAGCCTTCCCATTGAGATAAGGAACATGACAAGGATGCCCACTCTCAGCGCTGTCATTCAACATACTACTAGAAGTCCTAGCAAAAGCAATCAGACAACAAAAATAAAAGGTATTCAAATTGGCAACGAAGTTAAACTCTCTCTCTTCACAGATGACATGTTACTTTATGTGAAAAACCCAAAAGACTCCACCCCCAAACTACTAGAACTCATATAGCAATTCAGTAATGTGGCAGGATACAAAATCGATCCACAGAAATCAGTTGCTTTCTTATACACTAGCAATGAAATATAGAAAGGGAAATTAGAGAATCGATTCCATTTACTATAGCACCAAGAACCATAAGATACCTTGGAATAAACCTAAACAAAGAGATAAAGGATCTATTACTCCAGGAACTACAGAACACTCATGAAAGGAATTGAAGAAGATTCAAAAAGATGGAAAAGCATTCCATGCTTGTGGATCAGAAGAATAAACATTGTTAAAATGTCTATACTGCCCAGAGCAATCTATACTTTCAATGCCATCCCAATCAAAATTCCACTGGCATTTTTCAAAGTGCTGGAACAAATTACCCTAAAATTTGTATGGAACCAGAGAAGACCCCAAATCACTAAGGAAATGTTGAAAGAGAAAAACAAAGCTGACGGCATCATGTTGCCTGATTTCAAACTTTATTACAAAGCTGTGATCACCAAGACAGCATGGTACTGGCACAAAAACAGATACATAGATCAATGGAACAGAGTGAAGAGTCCAGATATGGACCCTCAACATTATGGTCAAATAATCTTCAACAAAACAGGAAAATATATCCAGTGGAAAAAAGTCTCTTCAATGAATGGTGCTGGGGAAATTGGACAGCTATGTACAGAAGAATGAAACTGGACCATTCTTTTACACCATACACAAATATAAACTCGAAATGGATGAAAGACTTCAACATGAGGCAGGAATCTATTAAAATCCTAGAGGAGAACATAGGCAGTAACCTCTTTGATATTGGCCACAGCAACTTCTTTCAAGACATGTCTCCAAAGGCAAAGGAAACAAAAGCAAAAATGAACTTTTGGGACTTCATCAAGATAAAAATCTTCTGCACAGCAAAGGAAACAGTTAACAAAACAAAGAGGCAACTCATGGAATGGGAGAAGATATTCGCAATGACACCACAAAGGGCTGATATCCAAGATCTATAAGGAACTTCTCAAACTCAACACCCAAAAAAACAAAAACTCAAGTAAAAAAAATGGACAGCAGACATGAACAGACACTAGTCCAGAGAAGACATACAAATGGATAGCAGGCACATGAAAAAATGTTCATCATCATTAGCCATCGGGGAAATCCATATCAAAACCACACTGTGATACCACCTTATACTAGTTAGAATGGCAAAAATGAATACGGAAAGAAAAAACAAATGTTGGAGAGGATATGGAGAAAGAGGAACCCTCTTACGCTGTTGGTGGGAATGTAAGCTGGTGCAGTCACTTTGGAAAACAGTGTGGAGATTCCTCATAAAATTAAAAATGGAGCTACCCTATGACCCAGCAATTGCACTACTGGGTATTTACCTCAAAGATACAGATATAGTGAAAAGAAGGGCCATATGTACCCCAATGTTCATAGCAGCAATGTCCACAATCGCCAAACTGTGGAAAGAGCTGAGATGCCCTTCAACAGACGAATGGATAAAGAAGATGTGGTGCATATATACAACGGAATATTACTCAGCCATCAGAAAGGACGAATACCGAACTTTTGTATCAACATGGATGGGTCTGGAGGAAATTATGCTGAGTGAAATAAGTCAAGCAGAGAAAGTCACTTACACGGTTTTGCTTACTTGTGGAACATAAGGAATAACATGGAGGACATTAGGAGAAGGAAAGGAACAGCGAAGGGGGCGGAAATCGGAGGGGGGAGATGAACCATGAGAGACTGTGGACTCTGAGAAACAAACAGGGTTATGGAAGGGAGGGGGGAAGAGGGGGTGGGTGAGCCTGGTGGTGTGTATTAAGGAGGGCACGTATTGCATGGAGCACTGGATGTGGTGCATAAACAATGAATCTTGGATCACTGAAAAAATAAAAATTAAAAAATAAAGTTCTCTTTAAGTGTATATACTAGGGTAGAAGATACAACCATCAACCATAAATGTCACAGTCAACAAAACTGTTACATTTTACAAAACAAAAATACAAAAACCAAAAAAAAAATAGAAATAAGTCAATTGCAAACTAGAAAAAACAAAACAAAACTAGAATAAGTGCCATGAAAAGAACAAATGGAACTCAGAGAAAAATGGTGAGGAGGAGGAGGAGGAGGAGGAATTTGCTCCAACTAGGACAAAGAAGACCCCTCTCACAGAAGACTGTGAAAACATTTAAGCTGACATTTGAAGGGCAAGAGGAGTCAGTCCCTTAAGAGATAAGGGCAAGGGGTGGTGAGCTCAGGGAGACAGGACAACATGTGCACAGGCCATGGTGGGCAGCACCCGAAATGGTTGTGGAACCACAAGAACAGTTGTGCATCACAACCACTAAGCATGAGATTGGCAGTACAAGATGAGGCTAAGGGTCTGGGTTTCACTCAGGGACACAAAGCTACATAAGGCTCGTAGTTCAACTGAAAAAGCTCTGTGCAAATGCTTCAATTTTTCAAAGAGATTTGGGGAAAAAACTGAAATAAGGGATATCTGTATCAAAGATGATTATTTTTTTTTTTTACAAAAAGGAACCCACACTTATTGAAAGCTAATATATTGCCTCAACCTTAATGTCATTTTAATACTGCACTTTAAAACCACAAGAGGGCACCATAAAAAAAACCTTCTAAGTACTAAAAAAAATAAAAATAAAAGCATACAGTATGAAATACCAACTGCACAGAAGTATTTCAAGAGTCAAAATGTTTGTTAGATACCTGACCTTATCTCTCTAACCTACCTGCCTCAAAAATTGGGAAAATCTAAGATGTTAAAATAATAATAGAATTAACTCCAAAATTCAACTGTGGGCAATTAAATATTGATGTTCATATGTAGTTACTTAGATTTCTTGCATTAATATCTGAACTAGATTTTCTTAATTTCTTTTTATATCTCTATTAATGTAATAAACAGAATACCAGAGAACTCTAGTAGTTCCAGTTAAACTGGGAGTAAATGATAGTGTAAACAACTGCTATTTCTTTTTTCTAATATGAAACAGTACTATCTCTGCATATTGTCAGTGAACCATCCAATTTAACTGACTGTAGGAGTTATCACAAATCATTCCAGTTCTTAAGAAAGAAGAAAGTTCTCAGAATTGAAAACTTCAAAAAAATTTAAAAAATGAATATTTCAGGGGAAGAAAAATGTATTACTATTCCAAAAAATGTGACTGTTACTATGGAAATGTTAAGAAAATATAAAATAGTAGTGTATAATAGAATTTGAGACAATTTAAGTCATTGTTCAAAGTTTTAAGAATTTTACAGATGTCAGTTAGGTTAAAATACTCAAAGCCAGATCTTCAACTTTTACTCTATGCACTGATTCACCTTTTTTTCTTTTCCCACCTTTTTTTCTAAAGTGAGGTCCATGCTGAATAGCTTAAAACAGGCTCAGCTTTATCAACACTATTATGTTACCATATTTCTTTACCAACATTTGGCTATAAAATACAATGGCTGACACCAGAAGTGTAACTTTCTGTGGGTCATTCATCTACAAAGTTTAGTCTTCTAACTTGTATGTGTGACAAACACGAAATTATTCTATGGTTACAGTTTCTTAATATTATAGTTAAACTTTAAATTGACTACAAACAAGTCTCTAGTGACAATTTCAAAATATTTTCAAAGAGGTTTAACTACTATAATCAAAGAACCAAACTTTGATATGGCAGCCACCACATAACCACATTGGGACCCGGATGTGGCAGGTGTCATGTAACATTCACTGGACCCAGATGCAGTTGCTATCACATAAACACTAAAAGGGACCCAGAGAGTTAAAGTGGCTTATTTAAGAGTGCATGGTTATTGGGTCACCTGGCTGGCTCAGTCAGAAGAACATGTAACTCTTGATCTCAGGGTCATGAATTCGAGCCCCATGTTGGGTGTAGAGATCAAATAAATAAACTTAAAAAAAAAAAAAGATTGCATGACTATTATGACACAAAACAAAGGACTGAACCAGATTAAAATTCTAAACCCAGTGCCGTACATTTTCCTCTACAACAGCACTGTCGAAAAGAAGTATAATGTGAGCCACAAACATATATAATTTTAGAGTTTCTAGTAAACACATAAAAGAAGAAATTAATAATTCATGTAATGCAATATGACAAAATATTATTTCAACATGTAATCAATATAAAAAGTTGAGAGTTTACATTCTCTGTGCACTCAGTCTTTGAAATCTGGTATGTATTTTACACAAGCCATGTCTCAAATGTCTGCTGTATTGAACCATGAAGGTTTACTCCACATCTCTTTTCTCTAAGTATTTAGTACAACGGAATTAGTTGTAGGATAGTTTGTATTTAAGCACAAATAATTATGAAAAGTAGAATAAGTCAAATAAACTAATTTTTATAAAAACAAATCCTTTAAGTCATTAAAAATAAATTTCCCTACTGTAAAACATGATTTAATTTTTTTTAAATATTTTATTTATTTATTTGACAAAGAGAGACAGCGAGAGAACACAAGCAGGGGGAGTGGGAGAAGGAGAAGCAGGCTTCTGCTGAGCAGGGAACCCGATGTGGGCCTTGATCCCAGGACCCTAGGACCATGACCTGAGCCAAAGGCAGACACTTAACAACTGATTCATCCAGGTGTACCCAAATATGATTTAATTTACAAAAATTTGTAAGTAAGTACTGCTAATTCTAAACCGTATTGTTATATAAAGTAAGATACCTTTTAGTGTACTTAGGAGGAACAGGAGAAAAGAACTTGTCAAAAATTCCCCAATTCCCAAAGAAAGACTATCAATAAGTATAGCAATTAAAAAAAAAAGTTCAGCAATTTGAGGAAATGAAGAAATATCATTACATGAGATCATTGCCACTCAACAACCTCATTCACCACTGTTTTTGTAAATTTGGGCAAGACAAAACCATTTCATTCTAGTTTCCTCATCTACTAAATAGGCAGAAACCTAACCACATCCCCCATAAGTATTTTCTCCATTTTTCTTACTAAGGTAAAACAGAAATTGTTGGGATTAACAACGTGCTCTGCTAAAAACAAAAACAAAAATTGCATTTTTCCAGCCTCCACTGTAGACAGGGATAGGCATGTGAATAAATTCTAGTCAACCAGATGTAGGAAGAATGGCCAGCTGTGGCTCCTGAGAAAGTGCTGGACTTTTCCCATGACAGGAATAAGGCCATGGTGGTTAGAACTACAGTGGCTTTCTTGTAATCAAAAGGCCATCAGAGACAGAAGCCACAGTAAGGATCACAAAGAAGAAAGTCAGAAGGAGCCCTTCATATTGACTGCATGACTAAGCTGTCACACCAGTTCTAATTTATTTAATGTTAGAGAAAAAAAGAAATGACCACCTTGTCTAAAGACCCTGAATATTTGAGCATCTGAATGTCAATTTTACGGATACACCCACCTATAGAATCATTGTGGGAATCCATGAAACATGTGAAAACACAGTATATCATGAAAAATATTTTCAGAATTATTTTGAAAATCTAAAAGTCTCATCTGAATAGATGGTGACTCTAAAATGAATATGCCATGTTTATAATTGCCTGCCTGACCTATGTATATATCTGGAGAGGTTTGCTGTTATTATTGTTAGTCTGTTTGTTTTGTTTTGGCTTAGGGGCCAGTACCAGCACTTCTTTCTATTCTATTTTTCTAAAAAATTCAAGTTACTGGGTAACTTAGAATGAAGCACAATCCATTTTAAAATGTAATGCAAACAAACAAGAGTGACACAAGATGAAGAAAGAGTACCCTAAAAGAAATCCACTGTTTTTATTAATTTTTAAATATTTGCGGTTAGTGTTAAGCAAAAATAACTCTGAAAAGGAAAACATTAAGAAGTTTATTTTTCTATTTTGGAAATGATATAGAATTACAATGCAGAGAATATATGCTTATTTTTTATTAATATATACTGTATTATTTGTTTCAGGAGTACAGGTCTATGATTCATCAGTCTTCTACAAGTCCCAGCACTCACAATAGCACATACCCTCCCCAATGTCCATCCCCTAGCCACCCCATACCTCTCACTTCCCTCCCCTAGAATATATGCTTATTAATAAAGTAAATCATTATTTTGAATATAATATACACTAACGATTAATCATTGAAAAGAATTTAAACTTACAAGAGAAGTCAGTCCCTCATTATCAACAATCCAGTCTTCCTTTTCAGCTAACCTCTTTATTTCTACAGAGAAAATAAGCACACAAGTACTTTTTATTATAATCATCTCGTTGAACTTTGTAGTGATAAAAATCTAAAAAGTTGACGGTTTTTCACTGTTTTATATGGGTTTGTAAAAAAATGAAAATAGGCAATAAGTATAAAACATAATTCTGGTAAACTCAACGATTTGAATGTGTATTGTTTTCTGGATTTTTTTCATAAAACATTAATGTAAATAAATCTAGCCCAATTTGGAGATCGCTAGGCTAGGCTTAAGGACAACTTCAGATAATGGTTTATTACTTATTCAAAGCACTCTTGAAAATATTCAACAGGTACAAAATAACCTACAGAATATTTTTTTCCTAAAATATCTGATGAAAAATTTATATTGCTTTAACCCTAGACACTTCTGATGATTGGCAAAGGAATGCTACCCATCCAAACCGTTCGCATTTCAAGCTGTCTCAGGTCCCTGGCGGGGGAGCAGGTGAATTCAGAGGACACTGCTATTTCTCACCTGGATTCTGTTCCCTTTTTATTGACATGGTATGTTTAGTCACCAATTCTGTAGAGATGTGACCTTTTTCTCTGTTTTTTAGATTTTATTTATTTATTTGAGAGAGAGAGCACGGGTGAGAGGGAGGAAAAGGAGTGTGAATCGGAAGCAGACTCTACACTGAGCACAGAGGCAATGCTGGACTTGATCAATCTCACAACCGCAAGATGATTACCTGAGCTGAAACCAAGAGTTGGACACTTAACCAACTGAGCCACCCAGGTGTCCCAAGATGTGACCTTCTTACTTAAAAGTCCTAGTGGCAGATACTTATGGCTTGTGTCATTTATAATGATGTTCTTGACTGCCTTTGAAAATGTCTAATATCCAAAAGGCTACTTTGTAAAGATAATACTGCTTCTTATGATTATATGCAAAAAATCCTGAAATTTCTAAAAGGTATAAAGAAAACGAGCATCACTGATAATTTCTACTATCCAGAAAACCACTGTTAGTCTTTCTTCTGACTTTACACTGATATTTCTAAATATTTAAAATATACATACAGGGACGCCTGGGTGGCTCAGTCAGTTAAGCATCTGCCTTCGGTTCAGGTCATGATCCCAGGGTCTAGGATCGAGTCCCACATCAGACTCCTTCAGCGGGAGCCTGTTTCTGCCTCTGCCTCTGCCTGCTGCTCCCCCTGCTTGTCTTCTCTCCCTTCCTCTCTTTCTCTGATAAGTACATAAATAAATAAATCTTTAAAAAAATAAATAACTAAAATATACATATTTTCAAAATTGGATTCATACTTTATTTACATTTTATACTATACTTCTTCTACTTAACATTTGCTATAGGATGTTCTTATATCCTGAAGTATTTTCACGTATATCCATTTTAATTTATGCATGGTCTGGCATCTCAGGTAAATAGATTTGGAAATATATTCAAAAAAGGAAAAAAAATTCTATTGAGGAGCTATTTGTGACCTAAAATATTCAAATTTCCATAAAAGTAATTTTCTCATTTTCAAGGGTTAGAAGCTAGAAAGAGGTGGCATATTCAGATAATCATTGCCTAGCAAACGTCATCAATTTTTTTTTTTAACATACCTTCTGCTGTGTATTGCAATGTGACCATTACACAACGTACTCGGAGATCCAAAATGAGATCCTGGATAGTCTGTAACATGTCATTAGGAATTTCAAGGGCAGTCAACGATTCATAAGTAAGCCTGTGAAAAAGACACAACAAAACAAAAGTGAGCAGAGTGGGATTTTGAAGCAATTCCTCTCCTCAGTTTGGCCAGTCTATGGTATAAGCTACAGTATTATATTGAAAGTAAGGGGAAAGTAAAACCATAACAGGTATTGTAATACAGCAGTAATACTGAATTAAACAATGAAGAAGATGGTCATTCAGTACGACATTCTCATCAAACATAAGCACCAGGAAATTTTAGCTGAGATGCTATATGATACAGAGAAAATACTGGAGGCAAGAAGACAGAGTATACTCTTGTTGACTATATTAAAAAATCTTATCCCAAATTGAATGTGTTGGTATTTCTTTTTTTCCTCAAAAAGACAAAAAAGATGTTACAATGAGTCCATATTTACCTTATGGTCTGGATGACATTAGCAAGCCACTGTCCTGAGAGCTCAGACTTCACCTCCCAGCCTCCATACTGCCTCACTCCACACTCTGGAATGCTGAGTGGGAGCAGGGCTCCACGGATCAACTTCACAAGACAATGCATTACTTCTTGAATCATTTTCTAGACAATGATGAAAATAAAACTGCATTAAAAGTCATTAATGTGATTAAATCAACTAAAGGAATCTGCCTAAACAATGATGAATAGTTTGAATGCAGATAAAGTTTTCTAGTAATTTTGGTTGAGAAAACCTTACCCTGTGAAAAAGTCCACATACTTATCCTTAACTTACCTTAAAATCACTTTGTCTTTGCCTTACATTCTTTGATCTTTCAATCTGGCCTGATTTCTCTGCAGTCTTAAAAATTAAAAAGGCAAAATAAAATATATTAGTTGTCTTCAGATAAAAATAAGAAACAACTTAGCAGTTGTATATAAAGATAACATAAGATATAGTTGTGACTTGACTGAAAGGAATGCTTAAGATATAATCTAAGTTTTTGATTTAAAAACAGACTTAATTAGAAAAACTTTCTTATTCTAAAAGGAAGTCATTCATCTTCCTAAAATCTTTAAGTACAATTTCCGTTAAAAAACCTAAGAATTAAGTTGAAATTACCTTTTTTGTAGGTGAAATTCATGTGCCATGTTCAACAATAATTGTGTATGGTTAAACCTAAATCATACCCAGGATAACCTCCTCAATACTATTTCGAATTAGCTACTATAAGAAAAAAAAGGAAGAGTAAACTCTGGAATACCATCTAGGAATCTTAGGATATCCATTCCCTTCCTTTAAACATTTATAAATAAGCATTAGATTTGGCATTTTATTTTTAAAAAATTATAAATCATTACTTTTTCAGGGATTTTATAGTCTAATTTAGGAAAGAATGTATTCTAGAATTCTAGAATTAAATTTTTATCTATTTATTGCTAGCCATTTTTTCCTTCAATGTTTCCTTCTCCTTAAATATGTGGAAGACTGCATTGATTAAAGGAGAAATCGATTCATTTGGATTTCAGTTAACTTTTTACTCCCAAATTTTCTAACAATAAAATATTAGATATAAAATGCCTGAGAAGGGTGAGCTTAGAAAACTTTCCAAATAAAGAAATAATAAAAAAATGGTACATTAAAAAAGAAAATTCTGATACATCACTAACATAATATGAAATTATCCTTTAAAGTTAAAATGCTGACGAATGATTCTCTAGAGACATGTCAAGAGAACTTTCAAGTTAACTACCTTCAAGTTAACATTAAAACACAAACAATATTATATGTATTTTTGGTATAAATTAGAGAAACAGTGTATAAAGTTCATTATCATGATAAGCATTGCTAACATGAATGAGCAAAAGAAGAGTAAGAACTGCTGAATATTTTCAACAAAAATATAAGACACACCTGATAAAAAGCAGTCAACATACAAACACGTATATACCTTTTCAGGTTCTAATTTACATTTATTTTATAATTTTATATTAAACGATATAGCATTTATGATTTTTTTCTTTGTAGAAATATACTTCTGCTTTTAAAGAGCCAAAGTTGAATTTTTGAAAAAAACTAAACCTAAAATTCACCTCAGTAATGAGTCAATAAGCAAATTCCTAACTTCATTAGGCAACAACACTCAAAATTCTTTGTTTTTTAATATTTATGTTTATTTGTTGTTTACTTGCTTATTTGTTTATTTATTTGTTATTTATTTATTTATTTATTTATTTATTATTCTTTGCCCCAGGGGTATGTGAATCATCAGGCTGACATCTTTCACAGCATTCACCAAAGCACAAACCCTCCCCAATGTCCATACCCATCCACTCTATCCCTACCCTCCCACCCCCCAGTAACCCTCAGTTTGTTTTGTGAGATTAGGAGTCTCTTATGGTTTGTCTCCTTCCCCATCCCATCTTCTTTCATTGTTTTTCCCTCCCTACACCCCACGACCCCCCGACCTGCCCATCAAGTTCCTCATATCAGAGAGATCATATGATAATTGTCTTTCACTGATAGATTTATTTGGCTAGCATAATATCCTCTAGTTCCATCCACATCATTGCAAATGGAAAGATTTTGTTTCTTTTGATAGCTGCATAGTATTCCACTGTATATATATACCACATCTTCTTTATCAGTTCATCTGTTGAAGGACATCTAGGTTCTTTTCATAGTTTGGCTATTGTGGACATTGCTGCTATTAACATTCAGGTGCATGTGCACCTGAAGAAAACTACCTTTGTAACTTTAGGGTAAATACCCAGTAGTGCGATTACTGGGACATAGGGTAGCTCTATTTTCAACTTTTTGAGGAACCTCCATACTGTTTTCCAAAGTGGCTGCACCAGCTTGCATTCTCAAAAACAGCATAGGAGGGTTCCCCTTTCTCCGCAACCTTGCCAACATCTGTTATTTCCTGACTTGTCGATTTTAGCCATCCTGATTAGTGCGAGGTGGTATCTCAATGTGATTTTGATTTGTATTTCCCTGATGCCAAATGATGTTGAGCACTTTATCATGTGTCTGTTGGCCACTTGGATGTCTTCTTTGGAGAAATGTCTATTCATGTCTTCTGTCCATTTCTTGACTGGGTTATTTGTTTTATGGGTGTTGAGCTTGAGAAGCTCTTTATAGATTTTAGATATAAGCCCTTTATCTGATATGTCATTTGCAAGTATCTTCTGACATTCTGTCCATTGTCTTTTGGTTTTGTTGACTGTTTCCTCTGCTGTACAAAAGCTTTTCATTTTGATGAAGTCCCAATAGTTCACTTTTGCCCTTGCTTCCCTTGCTGTTGGTGATGTTGCTAGGAAGAAGTTCCTGCGGCTGAGGTCTAAAAGATTGCCGCCGGTGTTCTCCTCAGGGATTTTTATGGATTCTTTCCTCACATTGAGGTCTTTCAACCATTTTGAGTCTATTTTTGTGTGTGGTGTAATGAAATGATCCAGATTCAATTTGCTACATATGGCTGACCAGTTTTCCCAACACAATGTGTTCAAGAGACTGTCTTTTTTCCATTGGACATTCCTTCCTGCTATGTCAAAGATTAGATGACCACAGAGTTGAGGGTCCATTTCTGGGCTCTCTATTCTCTTCCACTGATCTATGTGTCTGTTTTTGTGCCAGTACCATACTGTCTTGATGATGACAGCTTTGTAATAGAGCTTGAAGTCTGGAATTGTGATGCCACCAACTTCTGTTTTCTTTTTCAACATTCCTTTGGCTCTTCGGGGTCTTTTCTGGTTCCATCTAAATTTTAGGATTATTTGTTCCATTTCTTTGAAATAAATTGCTCGTATTTTGATGGGGATTGCATTAAATGTGTAGATCGCTTTAGATAGCATAGACATTTTCACAATATTTGTTCTTCCAATCCATGAGCATGGAATGTTTTTCCACTTCTTTGTGTCTTCCTCAATTTCATTCCTGAGTACTTTATACTTTTCTGAGTACAGGATCTTTGCCTCTTTGGTTAGGTTTATTCCTAGGTATCTTATGGTTTTGGGTGCAAATGTAAATGGGATCGACTCCTTAATTTCTCTTTTTTCTGTTTTGTTGATGGTATATAGAAATGCAACTGATTTCTATGCATTGATTTCATATCCTGACAGTTTACTGAATTCCTGTATGAGTTCTAGCAGTTTTGGAGTGGAGTCCTTTGGGTTTTCCATATAAAGTATCATATCATCTACAAAGAGTGAAAGTTTGACTTCTTCCTTGCTGATCTGGATGCCTTTTATTTCTTTTTGTTGTCTGATTGCTGAGGCTAGGACTTGTAGTACTATGTTGAATAGCAGTGGTGATAGTGAGTCCTGCTATGTTCCTGACCTTAGGGGAAAAAATCTCAGTTTTTCTCCATTGAGAATATTTGCTGTGGGTTTTTCATAGATTGCTATGATGACATTGAGGTTTGTACCCTGTATGCCTACACTGTGAAGAGTTTTGATCAAGAAAGGGTGCTGTGCTCTGAAAGGGTGCTGTACGTTGTCAAATGCTTTTTCAGTATCTATTGAGAGGATAATATGGTTCTTGTTCTTTCTTTTATTAATGTCTTGTATCACATTGATTGATTTGTGGATGTCAAACCAACCTTGCAGCCCAGGAATTAATCCTACTTTGTCATGGTGAATAATCCTTTTAATGTCCTGTTGGATCCTATTGGCTAGTATTTTGTTGTGGATTTTTGCACCCACGTTCATCAAGGATATTGGTTTGTAATTCTCCTTTTTGATGGGGTCTGTGCCTGGTTTTGGGATCAAGGTAATGCTGGCCTCATAAAATGAGTTTGGAAATTTTCCTTCCATTTCTACTTTTTGGAACAGTTTCAGGAGAATAGGTATTAATTCTTCTTTAAATGTTTGGTAGAATTCCCCTGGGAAGCCATCTGGCCTTAGCCTCTTGTTTGTTGGGAGATTTTTGATGACTGCTTCAATCTCCTTACTGGTGATGGGTATATTCAGGTTTCCAATTTTTCCTAGTTCAGTTTTGGTAGTTTATACGTCTCCAGCAATGCATCCATTTCTTCCAGATTGTCAAATTTGCTGGTGTAGAGTTGCTCATAATATGTTCTTATAATTGTTTCTATTTCTTAGGTGTTGGTTGTGATCTCTTCTCTTTCATTCATGATTTTATTAATTTGAGTCCTTTCTCTCTTCTTTTGGATAAGTGTGGCCAGGATATTATCAATCTTATTAATTTTTTCAAAGAGCCAGCTCCTAGTTTCATTGATTTTTTCTACTGTTCTTTTGATTTCTATTTCTTTGATTTCTGCCCTGATCTTTATGATTTCTCTTCTCCTGCTAGGTTTAGGCTTTCTTTGCTGTTCTTTCTCCAGCTCCTTTAGGTGTAGGGCTAGGTTGTGTACTTGAGACCTTTCTTGTTTCTTGAGAATGGCTTGTATTGCTATATACTTTCCTCTCAGGAATGCTTTTGCTGTGTTCCAACGATTTTGAACAGTTGTGTTTTCAATTTCATTTGT
The DNA here is from genome assembly GCA_002007465.1 of Ailurus styani. Lineage (NCBI taxonomy): Eukaryota > Metazoa > Chordata > Mammalia > Carnivora > Ailuridae > Ailurus > Ailurus styani. The sequence goes on from LNAC01000708.1 coordinate 515,815, forward strand.
TTCCGTGATTTTTTAAAAATTCTTCTTTAAATTCCTGGTTGCCCCATTCATTCGTTAGTAGGATGTTCTTTAGCCTCCATGTATTTAAGTTCTTTCCAACTTTCCTCTTGTGGTTGAGTTCTAGTTTCAGAGGATTATGGTCTGAAAATATGCAGGGAATGATCCCAATCTTTTGGTACCGGTTGAGATCTGATTTGTGACCCAGAATATGGTCTATTCTGGAGAATGATCCATGTGCACTAGAGAAGAATGTGTATTCTGTTATTTTGGGATAGAATGTTCTGAATATATCTGTGATGTCCACCTGGTCCAGTGTGTCATTTAAACCCTTTATTTCCTTGTTGATCTTTTGCTTCAATGATCTGTCCATTTCAGCAAGGGGGATGTTAAAGTCCCCTACTAGTATTGTGTTATTGTCAATGTGTTTCTTTGATTTTGTTATAATTGGTTTATATAATTGATTTCTCCCATGTTAGGGGCACAGATATTTACAACTGTTAGATCTTCTTGTTGGACAGATCTTTTTAGTATGATGTAGGGTCCTTCCTCATCTCTTATCATATTCTTTGCCTTAAAATCTAATTTATCTGATATAAGGATTGCCACCCCAGCTTTCTTTTGATGTCCATTGGCATGGTAAATTGTTTTCCACCCTCTCACTTTAAATCTGGAGGTGTCTTTGGGTGTAAAACGAGCTTCTTTTAGACAGCATATCGATGGGTCTTGTTTTTTTATCCATTCTGATACCCTGTGTCTTTTAGTTAGGGCATTTAGTCCATTTACATTCAGGATAACTATTGAGATATATGAATTTAGTGCCATTGTATTGCCTATAAGGTGACTGTTAGTGTATATTGTGTCTCTTCTTTTCTGGTCTCTGTTTCTTTTAGGTTCTCTTTGCTTAGAGGACCCCTTTCAATATTTCCTGTAGGGCTGGTTTGGTGTTTGCAAATTCCTTGAGTTTTTGTTTGTCCTGGAAGCCTTTTCTCTCTCCTTCTATTTGCAATGACAGCCTAGCTGGATATAGTATTCTTAGCTGCACATTTTTCTCATTTAGTGCTCTGAATATATCATGCCAGTTCTTTCTGGCCTGCCATATCTCTGTGGATAGGTCTGCTGTCAGTCTAATATTTCTACCATTTTATAGACCTCTTGTCCCGAGCTGCTTTCAGGATTTTCTCTTTGTCAGTAAGACTTGTAAGTTTTACTATTAGATGACGGTGTGTGGACCTATTTTTATTGATTTTGAGGGGGGCTCTCTGTGCCTCCTGGATTTTGAAGTTTGTTCCCTTTGCCAGATTAGGGAAATTCTGTATTGAAATTTGCTCCAATATACCTTCTGCCCCTCTCTCTTCTTGTTCTTCTGGGATCCCAATTATTCTAATATTGTTTCGTCTTATGGTATCACTTATCTCTTGAATTCTCCCCTCATGGTCCAGTAGTTGTTTGTCTCTCTTTTCCTCAGCTTCTTTATTTTCTGACATTTGGTCTTCTAAATCACTAATTCTGTCTTCTGCCTCATTTATCCTAGCAGTAAGATCCTCCATTTTTTTATTGCAGCTCATTAATAGGTTTTTTATTTCAACTTGGTTAGAATTTAGTTCTTTTATTTCTCCAGAAAGGGTTGTTATTTCTCTAGAGAGGGATTCTCTATTATCTTCCATGCTTTTTCGAGCCCAGCCAGCACCTTCATAATCATCATTCTGAACTCTAGTTCTGTCATATGACTAATGTCCGCACTGATTAGGTCCCTAGCCATCATTACTGCCTCTTGTTTTTTTTGTGTGTGTGTTGATTTTCCTTCATCATTTTATGCAGATAAGAATAAATGGATGAGTGAACAAAATACTAAAGGGTAGCAATGACCCCAGAAAAATATACATTAACCTAATCAGAAGAGTCCTGAAACTGGGGGGAGAAGAAAGAGGGAAAAAACCAGAAAAACAAACAAACAAAAAAACCAAAACCAAAACCAAAAAATAAAACAAAACCCTATATCTATATCTATATTATCTATTTCTGTTTCTATATCTATCTCTGTCTCTGACTCTATCCCTATCTCTATCTATTAGACTGGTGAACTGAAGAGACCCATATACAAAACAAGGTTAAATACAAAGAAGGGATAAAATATTACTATAATATGAAAACTAAAAAAGATTAAAAAGTGTTGATAAGATATAATAATTAACAAACGTTATAATAGGGAAGAGGAAAAAATTTAAAAGAGTAAGAGAAAAAAATAAAATTCAATGAATTTAACTTTGAAAGCCTAAAGAATCATGTGGAAAGAGCCATGAATTCTCTGTGTTGCTTTCCCCTAGCTCTGGAGTTCCACAATTCTCAGCAATCTGTGAACTTGGCATTGGCTGGATGTTCTTGCTGATCTTCTGAGGGAGGGGCCTGTTGCTGTGATTCGCAAGTGTCTTTGCCCAAGGCAGAACTGCCCCGCCCTCGCCAGGGTCCAGGCTAAGTATTCAGCTCAGGTTCACTCTCGGGAGTTCTTGTTCCCTGAACGCTTTCCGTACAGCTCTGGAGGACGGGAATGAAAACTGTGCCTTCCTAATCTCCGACCCAGAGGAGCCGAGAGCTCAGGGCCTCACTCCTCAGTGGGTCCTCAGTGAAAAGCAGTCAGTCCCTCCCGTCTCCCTGGACTCCGGCCGCACTCGGGCTCACCCGGCCTGTGACCGAGCGCTTCTATCTCTGGAGCGCAGCCACATTTAGAATCTCCAAACCTAGCAGATTCCTGCAGCCACTCCTGCACCACTCCTCCTGGAGGAGGAGGAGGGAGGGGGTCTCTCCTGGTTTGCCACCCGTGGGGTCCCCGCTCAAAGAGTAGTGGTCCGACTGTGCTTTGGATCACAGCCCAAGGTAACAACAAGCTGAGAGACACGTTCTCAGCTTGGTTCCATCTCTCCAGTCGGCTTCTCTCTGATACCTGGGAGCTCTGTCGCACTCAGACACCCCTGGTCTTTTTGTGTCCCCGTGGGTCCTGATACCATGCTGTCCCCATGAGGGCTTCACCCCCTGCTTAGCCTCTGGGGCAACGTCCTTCAGTGGAGCAGACTTCTAAAAGTTCCGCTTTTGTGCTCCGCTGCTCTCTCACTTGCTGGGAGCCAGCCCCTCCGCCTGGGGTCTATCTTCCCATCACTTCAGATTCACTTCTCCGCACGTCCTACCTTCTGTAAAGTGGTCGATTTTCTGTTCCTGGAATTTCTGCTCTTCTTCTCTTCGATCTCCTGTTGAATTTGTCGGTGTTCAGAATGGTTTGATAACTATCTGGGTGAATTTCTAGGACCTGATGATAATTGGTGTCCTACTCTTCCACCATCTTGCTCCTCACTAATCTCAAAATTATTTGTGCATAAGGATTTTACTTGAAGCTGATTTACATGAGGATTACATGAAGCTGATGTTTTTGTCCCCTTATTTTTAATAGAAATGAGAAGTAACTGTAGTGTTTTAAAGCGACAGTGAGAAGTGACTAGAGGGGCTGGTATTAGGAGCACAGCCAGTTAGGAGGATGCTGCACTCACCTAGGTGAGCAATCACAGCATCTTAGACAAAAGGAGGTGGGGCATGAACTCATGTGGATGGCTTAGACGCAAGCTTCCAAGGTAGAGGTGACTGAACCTGTCAATTCTACTGGGTGTTTCAGTGAGAAAGGAAAGATGTCAAGAGTGAATCCCCTCTGAGTCATGACCACTCAGGTAAGTCCAACTGGCACTGAATGTCTGTCAGGCTACTTTTTGTTTCTATCAAAGTGTGATGCTCTGATTCAAAGTAACACTTCAGGCAATATAGTGGCCTAGGGATAGAAATGCAAATGAGTGGCCCCAGGCTTACCAAGGTGATAAACTAGCTACTCTCTAAGTAAAGCAGTTTGTTGGGTCTTAGTTTTAGGCACTTCTTTTCTCTACACATTCTCACTAATTTATTCTCAAGGATTCACATATCATTTCTGTCTAGTGTCTTCCTATTTTGGATTTTGCACTCAATTCCAACATGTGTGTGTAAAGGGAGCAGTTTCCCCTCAAAAACAAGGAATTCTCCAGACACCACTGGGTGTCCTCAATTCAATTCTGACACAATCTACCTGAAGATAACTCTGATCCCACAAGTTAAAGGCCCAGTCCTACAAGATTTGCACTCCCCCAACAACAATCTCAAGCCCGGGTTGTCACCTGTGGTTCTGACCTATTGGCTACATATCAGAGGTTCCTATAATTCCCTGCATGGGTTTAATTAATTTGTTACAACAGCTCACAGAATTAGGAAATGTGTTTACCCACTAGATGACCAGTTATTATAAAACTCAGAAATGACCAGGTGGAAGAGATACATAGGGCACGGTGTGAGAAAAGGGTGCAGAGCTTCCATGCCCTCTCCAAGCAAGCCACTCTCCCTGAATCTACACACATTCACCAACCTCGAAGTTCTCTGAAACCTGTCATTTGGGTTTTTATTGAGGCTTCATTGCACAGGAATGACTAATTAAATCACCGGTCATTAGCAACTGATTCAACCTCCAGCTCCATTCCCCTACCTAGAGGTCTGAGGATTAGAATGTAAATTTCAAACCTCTAATCATATTGTTGGTGATCCAAGCAATCAGCAACCCCATCCTTAGGTGGCAATGGAAGTCACATTATCAACGTAACAAAAGACTTTTCCTCACTTAGGGATATTCCTAGGGTTTTAGGAGCTCTGTGCCCAAAACCAGAAGAAGACCATATATATTTGCTATTATAAATCATAATGTCACACTTCCAAATTTATATCTCCAGCCCAAATCTTTCCTCTGAAGCCCAGATCTGATTTTTGGATTGTCTACTTCATGTCTCTTCTTAAATAACTCACAATAATCTCAAACTCACAATACATTAAAAGTAAAACACTGATATTTTCTTCCAAGCACATTTTTCAAGTCTCTTGGTTCTATTTTTCTGAACCCTAACATAGTGCTGACTCTGTAAATGGCACATTATTCATTTGAGAGTCCATTTGGTAGTTCTGTGTTAGGTCTTGTCCTCATCTTACTCATCTGATCCATTGGTAAGTCTGGTCAACACTACTTCCAAGATACAAATGAAATCTATCATTTTCTCTCCAACTCCACTAACAAAACCTTAATCCAACACCATCATTTCCCGCCCAGACAGCTTCAATAGTTTATCCACTCTGACTTTTGTTCCCTGCCAGTTCATTCTTGAACAGGTAACCAGCATGGTCTTTTTAAAACCAAAACTCTGATCAGGTTACTCCACCAGTTAGTGTCTGTCTGTGGCTTCCCACCACCATACTTGGAATACATATTCCTTACCATAGTAACAAAGCCTTGTCAGTTGGTCCCTGCTTCCTCCTCTAGCCTCATCTCCTGTTTCTCCTAATACCCTAAACCCACTGCTCAGTATACTCTGAAAGTTTTTACTTTCTTTCTGTTTTTCAAATATGCCAAGCTCCTTCCCTTGGCTTTGCAATGTGCTGTTGTTTCTTCCTAATACATTCTTTTCCCCTATTCTTTGTGTGGCTGTTTCCCTCTCATGTTTCAAGTTTTGGTTTCAATGTCATCTCCTCAGAGAGATCTTCCCTGACCTCCATCCCACTACTGATATTCTTTATCTTAGAACCCTATTTGTTTCTTTTATAGCTAGTAGCAAAATTTAAGATGCGTTTTTTAAAAATTGATTTTGGTTCTGTCTCTCCAGGAGGGGAGAGGTCATATTTATCTTGGTCACTATTTTATATATTTATGTATTTTAGAATTTACATATGTATGTGTTATATGTACATACATGTATATGTGCGTGTTTACACATGTATCAGTACCTGTCACATAGTATGTTCAGGATAATAAATATTTGGTGAATGAAGGATCACCTAGGGTTCTTCAGAACCTCCTGGGATATATTTCAGAAAGCATGATGGCCCTGAATACTACTAGGTTAATTTGAAGGTCTTCTTTTAAAAACTTATAATGTATTTATAAGTCCTGGGTCTCCACATTGCTAACTGGCCCTTTGAAGGAGATCTGCCAGGCATAATCCTATGATATATTCCTGAAAAGTCCCAACAGATTCACTGCTTCTCCTGGAGATTTAAAATAACAAAAGGGATAAGCAGAGGTTTAAGAATTGCCTGTGAATACTGAGCATTGGGAGGACTCCTGTAGGTGTGGAATTAAGATGTTGCTGAGGAACCCAGCACCCACTGTGATGTGAAGAGACACAGAATGACACTGAAATTCTATACTGTAAAATCTAAGTTAAGGACCTTGTGATGGTTAATTCTATGTGTTAACCTGAGTGGGCCACAGGGTGCTCAGATATTCGTTTAATATTATTCTGGGTATGTCTGTGAGAGTGTTTTTGGATGAGATTAACATGTGAATTGGTAGGCCAAGGAAAGCAGATTGTCCTCATTAATGAGGGTGGTACCCATCCAATCGTGGAAGGCCTGACTAGAACAAAAAGGCTGACCCTCCTTCCAGTAAGGGGGAAACTCCTGCTTAACTGCCTTGAATGGGGACAATGAACTGAAACATTGGTACTTCCTGGGTCTCAAGCCTCTTGGCTTTCAGATTGTAACTACACCATGGGCATTCTTGGGTCTCCAACTTGATGACTGCAGATCTTGGAACTTCTTAACCTCTATAATCAGGTAAGCCAAATTCCGTTTGTAAATCTTTCTCTTTATACACAGCTGGGAGCAGAATCAACATCCTCTTGGTTCTATTTTTCTGAACCCTAACATAGTGCTGGTTTAGTGTGCTATGGACAAAGGGATGGAGCTCTGAAATAAAGGCATAATTTGTCTCAATAATGAGTCAAGCCAGCATAAAGTATACTGTAAGTATACTGATAATAGATGGTACTTTTCTAATTCTAGCTGTTATAGTAACTAATACTGAACTTTTTGTATAGGAGGCTTGTTTAATGGGCTAGTTATTTCATAGCTCTTTGTTCTAAATATTTTTAAATCAAAGACAAGAGTGAAGATCAATCTTTATAAAACATCATATCAGAATTAAAACTAAATTTTGCCCATTAAACAGGTGCTAATGAATGCATGATGATATCTACTAGACAAAATAATTTATAAACTTTCAAGGTCTGGTCTCCAAATACATAGAAAATGCAGAGGGCAGGAATTAGTTTTAAGGCATATCTCTTGACACTGTTAATTAAAAAACAGTTACTTATCAACATATTGAACTATATGAGTTGCCCTATTTTTAAAAGAAAATCTAATTTTCAAACATAAAGTGCATTTTAATTTATATACTATGAGTTATGCAATTTTTAATAATGTTGATTATTAATGTTTAAAAATTATTTGGATGCTTTAACATTTTTCACTCCAAATTATATTTAAAATATATCTAAAGGTGAGATCTCAACCTAATATTAACCATTTCGTTAACTAAAAACCTTAACTCTTTCCTGCACACACAGACCAAAACTACTTTGTGGTAAGACCAACGGCTAGATTTCACTGTTTTGATTCACATATGTTACTTCACATGGGCATGACTGGTTTGAACAACTATTTTTTAAACTGTTGGAAACTCCATCTAAATCTTTAACGGATGGGCTCTTAATAAAGCAAAATAGTTCTTTAACTAGAAAAAAAACTTCAAGTAAATTTTGTTTAAATATTACAGAGCTCTCTTATATGAGTTTAAATACCAATTATCAAAAGCCCTGGAACTCTTCCCAGTTTTAATTTAATTAAATTTCTGGATTTCACTAATAGCTTGATATGGTGGTCACATATTCCTAACTCCGCCATTCCCTTCTACTGCCGTTCAGTGTCTTTCTAGCTTTTCAATAGAGGATAAATAGTTCAAAAACATGCCCATATCTGTATAGTGAATTATACTCAATTAATAATTATTACTATAAACTCTTAAAAGTTTACAAATACAGATAGGTAAAAATATCATAGGCATATCCAACTCAGTACAACTAATGTTTCACTAAAATATTCCAGATGGAAACTTAGGAATTTCAAGAACTCTAAAAAGACTCAAGATAAGGCAACTACTATCCTTGTGCGGTAGGCCACCTACAGCAACCAAACTGGAAGGAAGAAGCACTTGGCTGGAAACAAATAACTAGGTTTAAAATCCATTTCCTAAGGTACTAATTCTTTTGATGAGAATCTGTCCAGACATTACTCAATATGACTCTAGTAGTTTAATAGTCCACTATTTCTTTTTTTTTTAAGATTTTATTTATTTATTTGATAAAGAGAGAGACAGGGACAGAAAGCACACAAGTGGGGGAGCATCAGAGGGAGAGAGAGAAGTAGGCTTTCTGCTGAGCAGAGAGCCCAATGCAGTCCTCGATCTCAGAACCCTGGGATCATGACCTGAGCCTAAGGCAGATGCTCAACTGACTGAGCCACCCAGGCTCCAATAGTCCACTGTTCCAAATGCTACTAAACTTTACTCCCTGAACACCTATTATGTGCCAGGCCAATGAAATTTTAAATACTAGAATAAATATGCATTCCTAATAATAAGAGTAAGTTTTCATTTATCTACTAGACACTGTTATAAGCACTTCACTGATATTAACTCGTTTAATTCTTAAACCTGACCTGTGCAACCAGGCACAGAGTAGCAAAGTTATATGCCTCAGGTCGCAGCTAATAAGTGACATATATTGGACATTTCTATTTAAACACTAAAGTCAGTGTTCTGTAAAAGGGCTGTGAACACAATCAATCAAGGCACTGATATGGAAGCAGCTAACCTTTCCAGTACTCATGAGCCATCAGGATTAGAGATGGAGCAGACAGGAAGAGGAAGTTATGACACAGTATCAGTGGTGTGGCTGTTCTACACCGTGGTAGAGGGCAAGAAACCCAAACCTGTCCTCAGCATACAGAGCTACACAACTCTCACGTAGCTGAGAGGGAAAAAATGCAATTTGATAGAGACATGTCTGAAAGCAGAATGTGGAGAAAACCTTTTTCAGGACACCAGAAAAACTGAAATTAAAGCATTCTCTTCCTCAGACTGGGAGGGGCTAAGATGGTAGTGTACTAGGAGGACCCGAGGCCTGTCTGGTCCCTCAAACACAACTAAGTATCTACCAAATCATTCTGAATACCCAAGAAATTGACCTAAGGTCTGACAGAACAAACTTTTCAATTAGAGGGAGAGAAGAAGCCAAATCAAGGACAATAGGGTTGTGGTGGTATGATTTGGGAAAGAAAAGGAACACAGGTGCTGCAGAGGGAAGGAGCCCTACTCACAGAGAAAGGAGAAAGAGAAGAGTGCACAGAGAAATGCACAAGGAGAACACTTTCCCATTAGCTGGGAAAATGAGAAGGGCTGGAGAGGGGCTGATTTTTCTGAGTTTCTACAACCAGTAGGGCTTAGAGACTGGAGTTAAAAGGTCAATGGGCTTGGCTGAGATAGAGACCCTACTCCTAGAAAGAAGGCAGGCAAGCCGACATGGGCAGACAGTGCAATCCGAGGATCACATAATGTACATGGGGGAGAGACTGTTCACTCTTCTTGGAGCACATATGTGAAAGGTAGCATTCACAGAGATACCTCTTGGAGGACAAAAGAGCTGAAGAGCACCATTTCTTTTCCTCCACCCTTTAGCATAGGCACTAAGGGCAGAAAACTTGCACACTGGCTGGTTAGCCTGCTTTGCTCCAAATCCCATGTCTCTGCACTCTAGCATGATTGCCCCAGAGCAGTGAGACCCACCCCCAGAAGACCAGCTCAGGCCCCACTACAGCGTGACCTTAAAGTTTGGAGTTTTAAAAGTCAGCAGGCTTGGGTGGGATATAACCAAAGTACACTGTGGTGCTCCAGGCAGGCAAGCAACTTGGAGACAGACAGAGAGAAAACAACTATCTGAAAAACACTTGGGATGCACAAGAGGAAATTACTCACTCTTCTGGGAGTGTTTTCCTGGGGAGCAACAAACACAGAGACCCCTCTCTAAGACAAAGGAACTGGCTTGTACCATTTCTTCCCCCATCCTTCAGCATAAACCAACTTAAGTAAACAGCACAATGCTAACACTGGCTGCCTAATCTGCTTACGCCAAGTTCCATTCCCTTGCATTCTGCTGGTACTGCTTTTCTCAGAGCAGCAGACCCCTTCCCAGAAGACCAGCACAAACCCCTCCACACACCACGTCTACTAACCACAAAGTTCTGAAAACTTCACTTGCAGTGGAAATAGCATCAGGTTTCATTTAACAAGCAGATTAGATCACACCTAGTTAAAACTTGCCATACTCTGGATAATGTCCAAACACTCCCAAACACAGTAGCAGAATGCATGTAGCATAGACCAGGACACTTCCTGAAGCACCAGGCCATGGACATTGTATGATCTATTCTTCCTAAAGCTCTCAGTATTTGGAAACATAGCAAGATTTTCTAATACAGAAAAAGATAGAGACCTAGACAAAACAGAAAGACAGAGGTTCATCACAAAAGAAAGAACAAAAAAAGGTCACAGGCAAAGATCAAATCAAAAAAGGTGTAATTATATGCCTGATGCAGAATTTAAAGCAACAGTCATAAGGATAATCACTGGGCTTGAGAAAAGAATGGAAGATATCAGGGAGACTCTTACCACAGATATAAAAGAGTTAAAAAAGTCAGAAATGACAAATGCAATAACTGAAATGCAAAACAGACTGAAGGTAATGACCACAATGATAGAAGAAGCAGGGAAATGAATAAGTGATACAGAAAATAGTACAATGGAAAATAATGAAGCCAAACAAAAGGGAGAATTATGGATCACAAGAATAGACTTAGGGAACTCAGTGAATTAATCAAACATAAAAACATTTGTACCATAGGAGTCCCAGAAGAGGAAGAGAAAGAAAAATGGGCAGAAGTTTATATGACGAAATAATAGCTGAAAACTTCCCTCATCTAGGGAAGGACACAGACATCCAAATTCAGGAGACACAGAGAATTCCATCAAAATCAACAAAAGCAGGCCAACACCAACATATTCCACAGTTCAATTTGCACAATATAGTGATTAAAAACTCCTGAGGGCAGCAAGACAAAAGAAGTCCCTAACTTACAAGGGAAGACCCATAAAGGTAGCTGCAGATCTCTCCAAAGAAACTTGGCAAGCCAGAAGACGATGGCATGATATAGTCAATGTGCTGAATGGGAAAAATCTGCAGCCGAGAATACTCTACCCAGCAGGGTTATAATTTAGAAAGAAAGAGAGATGAAAAGGTTCCCAGTAAACAAAAACTAAAGGACTTCATGACCATTAAACCAGCCCTACAACAAATATTAAAGGGGACTTGTTGAGTGGGAAGGAAAGACCAAAAGTGACGATGACTAGAAAGGAACAGAGAAAATCTCCAGAAAAAAATGACCAAACAGGCAATAATGACACTATATACTTATCTACCAATAATAATTCTGAATATAAATGGACTAAATGCACCAATCAAAAGACATAGGATGTCAGAATATTAAAAAAGAAAAAAAAAAGGCCCATCTACATGCTGCCTACAAGGGACTTATTTGGACCCAATGACACCTGCAGATTCAAAGTGAGGGGATGTTCAGCAGAATTCTACTAAACATTTAAAGAAGAATTAATATCTATTCTTCTGAAACTGTTTCAAAAAAACGGAAATGGAAGGAAAACTTCAAACTTATTGTATTAGACCAGCATTACTTTGATCCCAAAATCAAAGACCCCATGAAAAGGGAGAATTACAAACCAATATCCCTAAAGAACACAGATTCCAAAAATCTCAACAAGACACTAGCTAATCGGATCCAACAGTAAATTAAAAGTATTATTCACCACGGCCAAGTTGGATTTATCCCTGGGTTACAATGGTGGTTCAATGTTCACAAATCAATTAAGGTGATATACCACATTAATAAAAGAAAGGACAAGAGCCATATGATCCTCTCGATACACGGAGAAAAAACATTTGACAAAATCCATCAACCCTTCTTCACAAAAACTCCCTGTAGTGTAGGGATAGAAGGAACACACTCAACATCATAAAAGACATACACAAAAAACCCACGGCGAGGGGCGCCAGGGTGGCTCAGTCAGTTCAGTGTCTGCCTTCGGCATAGGTCATAATCCCAGAGTCCTGGGATCAAGGCCCATGTCAGGCTCCCTGTTCAGCGGGGAGCCCGCTTCTCCCTCTATCCGCTGCTCATGCTCTCTCTTGTTATCTCTCTCTCAAATAAACAAGTAAATAAGTCTTTAAAAAAGAAAAAAGAAAAACCCACAGTGAATATCCTCAACAGGGAAAAACAGACCTTTTGCTCTAAGATCAGGTACACGACAGGGATATCAACTCTCATCACTGTTTTCAACACAGTACTGGAAGTCCTAGCCTCAGCTATCAGACAACCAAAAGAAATAAAAGGTACCCAAATCGGCAAAGAAGAAATCAAACTCTCATTCTTCACAGACAACATGATACTCTATGTAGAAAACCCGAGATACTCCACCCACAAATTGCTATAAATGATACAAAAATGTAATAGTCGCAGGATATAAAATAAATGCACAGAAATCAGTTGCATTTTTATACACTAACAATGAAGCAGAAGAAAGAGAAATCAAGGAATCAATCCCATTTACAATTACACCAAAAGCCATAAGATACCTAGGACTAAACCTAACCAAAGAGGTAAAGGGTCTGTACTCTAAAATCTACAGAATACTTATTAAATTGAGGAAGGCACAAAGAAATAGAAAAGCATTCCATGCTCATGGGTTGGTAGAATAAATATTATTGAAATATATATGCTACCCAGAGCAATCTACACATTCAATGCAGTCCCTGTCAAAATACCATCGACATTTTTCACAGAGTTAGAACAAACAATCCTAAAATATGTATGGAATGAGAAAAGATCTCAAGTAGCCATGGGAATGTTGAAAACAAAACCAAAGCTAGAGGAATCACAATTCCAGATGTCAAGCTGTATTACAAAACTGTCATTATCAAGACAGTGTGTTACTGGCACAAAAAGAGACACATCAATCAATGGAACACAACAGAGAACCCAGAAATGGACCCTCAACTCTATGGTCAACTAATCTTCGTGAAAGCAGGTAAGAATATCCAAGGGAAAAAATACAGTCTCTTCAACAAATGGGGTGAAAATTGGACAGCTACATGCAGAAGAATGAAACTGGACCACTTTCTTACACCATACACTAAAATAAACCCAAAATGAATGAAAGACCTAAATGTGAGACAGGAATCCATCAAAATCCTAGAGAAGAACACAGGTGGCGACCTCTTTTACCTTGGCTGCAGGAACTTCTTGCTAGACAGGTCTCCACGGGCAAGAGAAACAAAGGCAAAAATGAACTTTTGGGACTTCATCAGGATAAAAAGCTTTTGCACAGCAAAGGAAACAGTCAATAAAACTAAAAGGTGACCTAAAGAATGGGAGAAGATATCTGCAAATGTCTTATCATATAAAGGGCTAATACCCAAAATCTATAAAGAACTTATCAAACTCAGCCCAAAAACCAAAAAAAAAAAATCCACAGAAGGAACAGGCAGATGAACAGACATATAAATGGCCAACAGACACATGAAAAAATGCTCAATATCACTTGGCATCAGGCAAATGCAAATCAAAACCACAATGACATACCACCTCATACCAGTCGGAAGGGCTAAAATCAACAAATCAAGAAACAACAGACGTTGGCGAGGATGTGGAAAAAGGGGAACCCTCTTACACTGTTGGTGGGAATGAAAACTGGTGCAGCCACTCTGGAAAACAGTATGGAGTTTCCTCAAAAAGTTAAAAATAGAGCTACCCTATGACCCAGCAATTACACTACTAGGTATTTAGCAGAAGGATACAAAAACAGAGTGATACGAAGGGGCACTTGCATCCCAATGTTTATAGCAGCAATGTACACAATAGCCAAAATATGGAAAGAGCCCAGATGTCCACTAACAGATGAATGGATAAAAAAGATGTGGTATATATTAAAAAATGGAATATTATTCAGCCATCAAAAAGAATGAAATCTTGCCATTTGCAACAAAATAGATAGAACTAGAGGGTATTATGCTAAGTGAAATAAGTCAGTCAGAGAAAAGCAATATATGTGGAATTTAAGAAATAAGACATGAACATGGGGAAAGGAAGGAAAAATAAAATGAAAATTAAGAGGGAGGCAAATGATAAGAGACACTCTAGGAAACAAACTGAGGGTTGCTAGAGTTGAGGTGAATGGGAGGAAGGGACAATTCAGTGACGGGCATTAAGAAGGGCACCTGATGTAATGACCATTGGGTGTTATATGCAACTGATGAATCACTAAATTCTGCCTCTGAAATGGAAGGGGGAAAGGGGGGGGAAGGAAAAGGGGGAAGGGGGAAGGGAAAGGGGGAAGGGGAAGGGGAAAGGGGGAAGAGGGAAAAGGGGAAAGGGAAAGGAGGAAAGGAAAAGGAGAAAGGGGGAAGGGAGAAAAGAAAGGGGGAGGGGAAATAGGGAAAGGGGAAGGGGTAAAGGAAAAAGGGGAAGAGGGAAAGGAAAAAAGAAAGGAAAGGGAAAGAAAGGAAAAGGAAAGAAAAAGAAAAAGAGAAGAGAAAGAACAAATGAGAAAGAAAGTGAGGGGATGGAAAAGCATTTATCAGGCTAACAGACACCAAAAGAAAGCCTGAGCAGCCATATTTATATCATATATAGTAGATTTTACACCAAATACTGTAATAAGGGTTGAAAAAGAGTGCTATTTTGTAATAAAGGCGTCTATCCAACAAGATCTAACAACTATAAATATTTATATGGCCAACATGGGAGCACCCAATTACATAAAACAATTACAAACATAAAGGAACTCTCTGATAATAATACAATAATAATAGGGCATGTTAACACCCCACTTACATCAATGGACAGATCATCTAAGCAGAAAATAAAAAGGAAGCAATGACTTTGAATGACACACTGGACCAGATGGACTTAAGAGATATATTCAGAAGTTTCCATCCTAAAGCAACAGAATGTACATTCTTTTCAAGGGCACTTGGGACATTCTCCAGGAACAGATTATATAGTAGGTCACAAATTAGGCCTCAACAAGTACCAAAAAATGTGAGATCATACCACGCATATTTTCAGACCACAGCACCATGAAACTTGAAGTCAACCACAAGAAAAAAATTTGGAAAGACCACAAACACACGGTGGTTAAATAACATACTACTAAAGAAAGAATGGGTCAACCACAAAATCAAAGAAGAAACTTTAAAAATACATGGGAACCAACAGAAATGAAAACACAATGGTCCATAACCTTTGAATGCAGCAAAAGTGGTCCTAAGAGGAAAGTGTATGGCAAAACAAGGCTACCTCAAGAACCAAGAAAAGCCTCAAATAAATAACTTCACACTTGAAGTAGCTAGAAAAAGAACAACAAATGAAGTCGAAAGCCAGCAGAAGGGAAATAATAAAGATTATAGCAGAAATAAATGATATAGAGACTAAAAAAACAGTAGAACAGATCAATAAAACAGGGAGCTGGTTCTTTGAAAAAATTAATAAAATTGATAAATCCCTAGCCAGACCTATCAAAAAGAGAAAAGCCACACCTACCAAGTAAATAAAATCACAAATGAAAGAGGAGAAATAACAGCCAGACATATAAACAATTATAAGAGAACATTATGAAAAATTATATGCCAACAAATCGGACAACTTAGAAGAAATTGATAAATTTCTAGAAACATACACTACCAAAATGAAACAGGAAGAAAGAGAATACTTGAACAGACTGATAACTAGCAAAGAAATTGAATCAGTAATGAAAAATCTCCCAAAAAACAAAAGTCCAGGGCTAGATGGCTTCCCAGTGGAATTCTACCAAACATTTAATACCAAATAATATCTATTCTTCTCAAACTATTCCAAAAAATAGAAGTGGAAGGAAAAGTTCAAAATGCATTCTAAGAGGCCAGCACTACCCTGATCCCAAAGCCAGACAAATAGATCACTAAAAAAGAGTACAGGCCAAAATCCCTGATGAACATGGATGCAAAAATTCTAAACAAAATACTAGCACATTGAATCCAACAATACATTAAAAGAATCCTTCACCACGATCAAGTGGGAATTATTTCTAGGCTGTAAGTTGTTTCAATATTTGCAAATCAATCAATGTGATAAATCAATGTGATAATTGATAAACATCAATTAAAAAAAAGTATAAGAACCACATGATCCTTTCAATAGACACAGAAAAAGCATTTGACAAAGTACAACATCCATTTATGATAAAAGCCCTCAACAAAATAGGTTTAGAAGGAACATACCTCAACATCATAAAAGCCATATATAGAAAACCCAGTGCTAATATAATCCACAATGGGAAAAACCTGAGAGTCTTTCCGCTATGGTCAGGAACAAGAACAGGGATGTGCCCTTTTGCCACTGTTAACAGTACTAGAAGTCCTAGACTCAGCAATCAGACAATGAAAAGAAATAAAAGGCATCTAAATAGGTAAGGAAGAAGTCAAACATTCGTTGTCTGCAGGTGACAGGATACTGTATAGAGAAAACCCAAAAGATTCTACCAAAAACTTCCCAGAATTGATATGTGAACTCAGTAAAATTGTAGGATACAAAATAGATATACAGAAGTCTGCTGCATTCCCATACACCAATAATTAAGTAGTAGAAAGGGAAATCAAGGAATCAACCCCATTTACAATTGTACCAAAAACCATAAGATACCTAGGAATAAACCTAACCAAAGAGGTAAATGATCTGTATTCTAAAAACTATAAAACACTTCTGCAAAGCGAAGGAACCAATCAACAAAACTAAAAGGCAACCTATGGAAATGGAGAAGATATTTGCAAATGATATATCTGATAAAGAGTTACTATCCAAAACATACAAAGCACTTACAGAATACCCCCCCAAAAATTAATAATGCATTTAAAAAATGGGCAGAAGACATGAACAGACCTTTTTCCAAAGAAAACATAGAGATGGCTCACAGACACATGAAAAGATCCTCAACATCACTCATCAAGGAAATGAGAATCAAAGATACAATGAGATACCACCTCATAACTGTCTGAATGGCTAAAATTGACAACACAAGTAACAAGAGGTATTGATGAGGATGCAGAGAAAGGGGAACACTCTTTCACTGTTGGTGGGAATGCAAACTGGTGCAACCACTCTCGAAAACAGTATGAAGTTTCCTCAAAAAGTTAAAAATAGAACTACCTATGACCCAGCAAATGCACTACTAGGTATTTATCCAATGGATACAAAAATACTGATTTGAGGGAGCACATGCATTGTGATGGTAATAGCAGCATTATCAACAATAGCAAACTATGGAAAGAGCCCAAATGTTCATCAACTGATGAATGGATAAAGAAGATGTGGTATATTTATACACTATGGAATATTACTTAGTCATCTAAAAGAATGAAATCTTGCCATTTGCAACAATGTGGATGGAGGTAGGGTATATTATGCCAGTGAAATAAGTCAGTCAGAGAAAGACAAATACTGTATGATTTTACTCATATGTGGAATTTAAAAAAAGAAAACAGATGAATATAGAGAAAAGGAAGGAAAAAAAAGAGGGAGACAAACTATAAGAGACGATAGAAAACAATCTAAGGGTCAATTAAGGGGAGGTGGGCCGGGGATGGGCTAAATGGGTGATGAGAATTAAGGAAGGCTGTTGTTATGATGAACGCTGGTGTTATATGTAAGTGATAAAGCACTAAACTCCACTCCTGAAACCAATATTACACTATATGTTAATTAACTAGAATTTAAATAAAAATTTGAAGCAAAAGAAAGATGTGGGATATATGTGTGTGTGTGTATACAGACACACACACATACACACACACATACACCACAGAATATTAGTCATTAAAAGCAATTAAATCTTGCCATTTGTAAGCATGTGGATTGAGCTATACAGAGTATTATGCTAAGTGAAATAAATCAGTCAGAGAAAGACAAATACCAAATCGTTTCACTCATATGTAGAATTTTTGAAACAAATGAACATGGGGCATTAAATAGTGGATGGGGATTAACAAGTGCATTTGTGATAAGCACCAGGTATTTTATGTAAGGTGTTTTATATAAGTGATGAAACACTAAATTTGACACCAGAAACCAATACTACACTGTATGCACTGTATGTTAAGTAATTGGAATTTAAGTAAAAATTTGTAGGAGAAAAAATAAATGAAGCAATCTCATTCTCAGTAGCAACAAGCAACTTTGCACTTATGAAGTCCAGCCAAATTCTATATTTATTTTGTGGAAGACTGACTTTCTCTGTATAGCTAGCTTTTCAATAGTGTTTTTGTATAACCAAGTAATACAAAAAGGATATAAGATATATATGTTGTACTGCTATAATATTTTAGTGCTTATGTACAAAGTACAGTAACTGATACACTGCTGAAAAGAAAATTACACTGATAACTCATGCATAAGAAATTGATTTTTATTAAGTTTTTTCATGCACTACAGTTTTTCCATTTTTCTTACACTAAGTAAATTTTATAGATAACTAACCATTAATATGAACAAGGATCTAGGAATCTGCGAGATTTAAAAGAAAAGAGAGGGCGCCTGGGTGGCTCAGTGGGTTAAAGCCTCTGCTTTCGGCTCAGGTCATGATCTCAGTGTCCTGGGATTGAGGCCCGCATCGGGCTCTCTGCTCAGTGGGGAGCCTGCTTCCTCCTCTCCCTGTCTCTCTGCCTGCCTCTCTGCCTACTTGTAATCTCTCTATCTGTGTCAAATAAAATAAATAAAATCTTTAAAAAAAAAGAAAAAAGAAAGTGGGCAACTAAAAATTAAATACAGAAAGGAAAAAATATCAATTCCAGAGAACAATTATATTTCTTTTAAAAGTAGCATGACTGGGGAGGAGGCAGGATGGCGGAGGAGAGATGACGGAGGAGGGGACCCTTTTTCAACCAGTCCCCTGAAGTGAGCTGGATATCTGCCAGACCACTCTGCCCACAAAGTCAGCCTGAGATGTAAGAAGATATATCAGGATCTATACCAACAGAATATCTCCAGTGGCTGGTTTTGAGGTATGAAGCTGGGAGCCGTGATTCTGCAGGTTGATATGAGAAGATAAATGTAAGAGGGAGGCAGACGCCCTAAGTGCTGGTGCTGGGAAGGTGAAATAACACAGGAGTGCAAAAGCATCCATCGCTGGGGCCGGCCACAGACTCACAGACCATTATCCAAGGGGAAAGGACTTTAGGGCAGCCCCCCAGCCTGAAACCTGGAACTGCCTGGGCACGTGGGTGAACTGGAGACAGCTGGCTGTTTTAGAAGCACAAAGGGCAGAGACGTGCCTGGACCTGGAAGCGAGGGTTGGGAGTGCTGCTGTGGGGCACACAACCCAGGACACTGCGGTTTTTAGCAGCACAGACAAAAATGAAGTCAGTGTGACCTGGAGGGCTTTCTGGAGAACAGTCTGCGATCTTTCTGTTCTGAGACAGAAGTTTGGACACAGTCACTTCTGCTCTGACTCTTGGAAGGGACACAGAAACTCGCCAGAGAAAACCTCCAGAAAACAAAAGCCCCCCCCCCCCAAACAGGTTTTCACTGAGCCCATCCCCAACCACAGGGGGCAAGGCAATTCTGCCCAAACAGGGTTGCCTGAGGAACAGCGTGGCGGGCCCCTTCCCCCAGAAGACAGGCTGAAAGAACAAGAGTACAAGAACCCTGAAGTCCCTATAAAACAGGTGCATCTTGGGGCACCTGGATGGCTCAGTGGGTTAAGCCTCTGCCTTTGGCTCAGATTATGATCCCAGGGTCCTGGGGTCAAGCCCCGCATTGGGCTCTCTGCTTGGCAGTGAGCCTGCTTCTCCCTCTCCCTCTGCCTGCCTCTCTGCCTACTTGTGATCTCTCTCTCTCTCTGTCAAATAAATAAAATCTTAAAAAAAAAGAAAAAACAGGTGCATCTTGCTTGGATTGTGGTCAATAGTTTGGATTCTGTACATTCCCTCAAACACCTCTCACCAGAATGACTAGGAGGAGGAACCCCCAACACAGGGAAAATTCAGAGGCTGTGACCTCTGCCATAGAACTGTTGGATATGGACATAAACAAGATGTCGGAAATATAAGTCAATCAGAGAAAGACAATTATCATATGATCTCTCTGATATGAGGAACTTGAGGGGCAGGGTGGGGGGTCGTGGGGGGTAGGGAGGGAAAAATAATGAAACAAGATGGGATGGGGAAGGAGACAAACCATAAGAGACTCCTAATCTCAGAAAACAAACTGAGGGTTACTGGGGGGTGGGAGGGTAGGGATAGGGTGGATGGGTTATGGACATTGGGGAGGGTTTGTGCTTTGGTGAATGCTGTGAAAGGTGTAAGCCTGATGATTCACAGACCTGTACCCCTGGGGCAAATAATTTAAAAAAATAATAATAAAATAAAAAATAAATAAACAAGATGTTGGAAATAGAATTCAGGGTAACAGTTATCCAGACAATGGCCAGGTTCGAGAAAAACATTAGTGGCAGCATAGGTTCTCTAAGGGCAGAAGTGAAAGCTGATTTGGCAGAACTTAAAAATGCTATCAGGGAGATCCAATCTAACCTAAATACTCTATAGATCTAGGGTAAATGAGGCAGAAGATCGAATTAGTGATCTAAAGGACAAACTGATAGAAAAGAAGGATCAGGAGGAGGCCTGGAACAAACAGCTTAGAATCCATGTAAACAGAATTAGAGAAATAAATGATGTCATGAAACGTTCCAATGTCAGAATTATTGGGATCCCTCAGGGGGTGGAGAGAGAGAGAGGACTAGAAGATATAGTTGAGCAAATCCTAGATGTGAATTTCCCTAATCTGGGGAATGGAACAAGCGTTTGTGTCCTAGAGGCAGAGAGGACACCCCCTAAAGACCTCCAGACATGTGATTGTGAAATTCACAAATCATTAATTCAGAGACAATGTTTTAAGGGCAGCTAGGGGGAAGAGATTCCTTACCTACAGAGGAAGGAACATCAGAATAATGTCAGACCTGTCCACAGAAAACTGGCAAGGCAGAAAGGGCTGGCAAGACATATTTAGGATACTAAATGAGAAGAACATGCAGCCAAGAACACTTTATCCAGCAAGGCTGACATTCAGAATGGAGGGAGAGATAAAGAGCTTTCAAGACCAGCAAAGACTAGAAGATTATGTAACCACCAAGCCAGCACTACAAGAAATACTGGGGGGGNGGGTTCTATAAAAGAATAAAGACCCCAAGAGGGATATAGAACAGAAATTTACAGAGACAATCTACAGAAACGAGGACTTCACAGGCAACATGATGACAATAAAAACATATCTTTCAATAATTACTCTCAACATGAACAGCCTAAATGCTCCCATAAAACGGCACAGGGTTGCAGATTGGATAAAAAGACAGGACCCATCCATATGCTGTCTACAAGAGATGCATTTTAAACCTAACGATACATCCAGAATGAAAGTGAAGGATGGACTACCATCCTTCATGCCAACGGGCCTCAAAAAAAAGCTGGGGTAGCAATTCTCATATCAAATTATTTTAAGCTAAAGACTGTAGTCAGAGGTACAGAAGGACACTACATCATTCTTAAAGGGTCTATCCAACAAGAATATCTAATAATTGTAAATATTTATGCCCCCAACATGGGAGCAGTCAACTACATAAGGCAACTATTAATCAAAATAAAGAATCATGTTGATAATAATATGTTAATAGTAGGAGACCTCAACAATCTACTCTCAGCAAGAGACAGATCATCTAAGCAGAAAATCAACAAAGAAACAAGAGCTCTGAATGACACATGGGACCAGAGGGACCTCATAGATATATATAGAACACTCCACCCTAAAGCAACAGAGTACTCATTCTTCTCGAGCAAACATGGAATTTATTCCAGAATAGATCACATACTGGGTCACAAATCAGAGATCAACCGATACCAAAAGATTGAGATTATTCCCTACATATTTTCAGACCACAATGCTTTGAAACTCGAACTCAATCACAAAAAAAAAAGTTTAGAAGAAATTCTAACACTTAGAAGCTAAAGACCATCCTGCTCAAGAACGTTTGGATCAACCAGGAAATCAAAGAAGAACTTAAACAATTCATGGAAACCAACGAGAATGAAGACACATTGATCCAAAACCTAGGGGATACGGCAAAGGCAGTCCTAAGGGGGAAAAACATAGCCATCCAAGCCTCACTCAAAAAACAGAAAAATCCTGAATACACAAACTCTCTTTACACCTTAAAGAACTGGAGAATCAACAACAAATTAAGCTAACACCATCTATGAGAAGGGAAATAATTAAGATTAGAGCAGAGATCAATGAGTTAGAAATCAGAAATATAGTAGAACACATTAACAAAACTAGAAGCTGGTTCTTTAAAAGAATTAATCTCAGAATTACTGAGAAACCACTGACCAGACTAATCCAAAAGAAAAGAGAAAGGATCCAAATTAATAAAATTATGAATGAAAAGGGAGAGATCACAACAAACACCAAGAAAATATAAATAATCATCAGAAATTATTAGCAAGAGCTATATGACAAGTCAAGCAACTGAGAAGAAATGGATGCATTCCAGGGCGCCTGGGTGGCTGTCGTTAAGCGTCTGCCTTTGGCTCAGGTCATGATCCCAGAGTCCTGGGATCGAGCCCCACATTGGGCTCCCTGCTCGGTGGGAAGCCTGCTTTTCCCTTTTTCACTCCCCCTGTTTCTGTTGCCTCTCTCACTGTGTCTCTCTCTGACAAATAATAAATAAATAAAATCTTAAAAAAAAAAAAAAAGGATTCATTCCTGGAAGCCTAAAAACTTCCAAAACTAAAACAAGAAGAAACAGGCAACCTGAATAGACCAATAACTTAGTAACAAGATCAAAACAGTAATCAAAAACCTCCCAAAAAACAAGAGTCCAGGACCTGATGGATCCCCTGGGTAATTCTATCAAACAGTCAAAGAAGAAATAATACCTATTCTCCTGAAGCTGTCTCAAAAAACAGAAACAGAAGAAAAACTTCCAGACACCTTCTATGAAGCCAGCATTACCCTGATACCCAAACCAGGCAAAGACCCCATCAAAAAGGAGAATTTCAGACCAATATCCCTCATGAATATGGATGCCAAGATTCTCAACAAGATCCTAGCTAATAAGACCCAACAGTACATTAAAAAGATTATCCACCATGACCAGGTGGGATTTATCCCTGGGATGCAAGGGTGGTTCGACATTCGCAAATCAATCAATGTGATAGAACAAATCAATAAGAGAAGAGAGAAGAACCACACCGTCCTCTCAACAGATACACAAAAAGCATCTGACAAAATACAGCATTTTTTCCTGATTAAAACTCTTCAAAGTACAAGGATAGAGGGAAAATCCCTCAATTTCATAAAATCCATCTATAAAAAACCCATAGCAAATATTATTCTCAATGGGGAAAAGCTGACAGCCTTCCCACTGCGATCAGGAACACAAGCAAATCCACTTACACCACTGTTGGTCAACATAGTACTAGAAGTCCTAGCAACAGCAATCAGACAACAAAAAGAAATAAAAGGTATTCAAAACTGGTAAAGAAGTTGAACTCTCTCTATTCGCAGATGACACGATACTTTATGTGAAAAACCCAAAAGACTCCACCCTCAAACTACTAGAATTCATACAGCAATTCAGTAATGAGGCAGGATACAAAATCAATGCATAGAAATCAGTTGCTTTCTTATACACTAACAACGAAACAATAGAAAGGGAAATTAGAGAATCAATTTCATTTACAATAGCACCAAAAACCATAAGATTCCTTGGAATAAACCTAACCAAAGAGGTAAAGGATCTCTACTTGAGGAACTACAGATGCTCATGAAAGAAACTGAAGAAGACACAAAAAGAAGGGAAAATATTCCATGCTCATGGATCAGAAGAATAAATATTGTTAAAATGTCTATGCTGCCTAGAGTAATCTATACTTTCAACCCCATCCCAATCAAAATACCATCGTCATTTTTCAAAGAGCTGGAACAAACAATCCTAAAATTTGTATGGAAGCAGAAAAGACCCCGAATCACCAAGGAAATGTTGAAAAAGAAAAACAAAGCTGACGGCATCATGTTGCTTGACTTCGAGCTTTATTACAAAGCTGTGATCACCAAAACAGCATGGTACTGGCACAAAAACAGACACATAGACCAATGGAACAGAGTAGAGAGCCCAGAGATGGACCCTCAACTCTACGGTCAACTAATCTTTGACAAATCAGGAAAAAATATCTAATGGAAAAAAGTCTCTTCAGTAAGTGGTCCTGGGAAAACTGGATGGCTATGTACAGAAGAATGAAACTGGACCATTCTTTTACACCATACACAAAGATAAACTCAAAATGGATGAAAGACCTCAATGTGAGACAGGAGTCCCTCAAAAACCTAGAGGAGCACATAGGCAGTAATCTCTTCAACATCGGCCACAGCAACTTCTTTCAAGACACATCTCCAAAGGCAAGGGAAACAAAAGCAAAAATGAACTTTTGGGACTTCATCAAGATAAAAATCTTCTGCACAGCAAAGGAAACAGTCAACAAAACAAAGAAGCAACCCGCGGAATGGGAGAAGATATTCGCAAATGACACCACAGACAAAGGGCTGATATCCAAGATCTATAAAGAACTTCTCAAACTCAACACCCAAAAAACAAATACTCGAGTAAAAAAAAAAATGGGCAGAAGACATGAACAGACACTTGTCCAGAGAAGACATACAAATGGATAGCAGACACATGAAAAAATGTTCATCATCATTAGCCATCAGGAAAATCCAAATCAAAACCACACCTTACACCAGTTAGAATGGCAAAAATTATCATGGCAGGAAAAAACAAATGTTGGAGGATATGGAGAAAGGGGAACCCTCTTACACTATTGGTAGGAATGCAAGTTGCTGCAGCTACTTTGGAAGACACTGTGGAGATTCCTCAGAAAATTAAAAATAGAGCTGCCCTATGACCCAGTAATTGCACTATGGGGTATTTATCTTAAAGATACAGATGTAGTGAAAAGAAGGGCCATATGTACCCCAATGTTCATA
The DNA here is from genome assembly GCA_002007465.1 of Ailurus styani. Taxonomy (NCBI): domain Eukaryota; kingdom Metazoa; phylum Chordata; class Mammalia; order Carnivora; family Ailuridae; genus Ailurus; species Ailurus styani. The sequence goes on from LNAC01000708.1 coordinate 540,955, forward strand.
GCAGCAATGTTCATAATTGCCAAACTATGGAAAGAGCTGAGATGCCCTTCAACACACAAATGGATAAAAAAAAGATGTGGTATATATATACAATGGAATATTACTCAGTCATCAGAAAGGATGAATACCCAGTTTCTGCATCAACATGGATGGGACTGGAGATTATGCTGAGTGAAATAAGTCAAGCAAAGAAAGTCAGTTATTTGGTTTCACTTACTTGTGGAACATAAGGAATAACATGGAGGACATTAGGTGAAGGAAAGGAAAAGCGAAAGGGGGAAATTGGAGGGGGAGATGAATCATGAGAGGCTGTGGACTCTGAGAAACAAACTGAGGGTTTTAGAGGGAAGGGGGTTGGGAAAGATAGGTTGGCCCACTGATGGGTATTAAGGAGGGCATGTATTGCATGGAGCACTGGGTGTTATACATGGACAATGAATCTTGGAACACTGCATCAAAAACTGATGATGTACTGTATAGTGACTAACATAATTTTTTAAAAAAAGGTAGTATGAATAAATTTCAAAGGATCAGGAGAGACTAGAGGGAGCCCTGGACACCCAACCACTTTTGTGAAGGAAGAAAGGTTTTGAACCACAAAGGCGTGCTTTTGTGCAAAAAACCAAAACTAGTTAGCCCTTTTCTGTATCCACTTTCTATATTCACAAGTGCAAGAGAGCAGGAAATAGCCTTTACCATCAGGAGGATTTCTACCTCTCCCATCTCCCAGAGCTATAAAGAGTTCTCTGTAGAGACACAAAACCAGAGATGTCTTCTCCATGTTACAGGTGGGGGCCTCCTTCACAGCTCAAGGCAAGGGGTATTAGAGTCTATACTCCAGAACCTAGGGGCATTTCATGGGCACTTGAAGTGAGACACTACAGTGATGAGTCTGAGTTACAAAAATCAGAGTCATTACTTCCCGTTCATAATTTCTATGCTACCAATTACATAGACACCATATGAATGTGCTACTTGTGAAAATGTAAATGTTTTAACAACTTCTACAGGCTGACACAGGGGACTAGAAAATGAGATCTTTAAATTCTTTCCAACTAGGAAATTCCATAATTACATGGGTTATTTCAGACTCATGTGCAAGCTGCACACATTTTATTCTTGTTTTACCATTTGCTCATATCAACTATACAATAATTGCATCTATAATTTTGCCTGACTGGCAAACTACTCAACTCAAATTTCTTTAACTACTTCACATTTTCTTTTTTTTTTTTTAACTGACTATCTCATATAATCTTCACAACCACCTTTTGATACAGATACTCTTACCCTCTTTTTATAGTTGAGGATACTAAGTCCCAGAACAATGAAGTAACTTGTTTAAGATCATACAGCTATGAAGTGTTAGAGCTTTATAGAGCTTTTAATTAATCTTAAGATATCCGACAATAATTAACAGGCTTTAGGCCTCCGAAGTTTTAAAAAAGCCACTTCAAATCTCTAAAATTTTTAAGACTACACAATGACTTAGCTACATCTATAGTCAAATTTGTATACATACCTCACTGAAAAGGCTTCCATTAACATATGAAATCCAGAGTTTCCAGAAGTTAGGCAGCTGACTTAAAACAAGCTTGGTCAACTTTTCAACAAATGCCACCCGGTGAGGAGTTTTGTATCTCCATGCTAAGGGGGGGGAAAACACTATGAATATACTTTGAATCAAGAATAAAAATTGGTTTGAACATATTACTGCTCCCCCACCTAAAAATGTGTCCCACTTTGTCCCACTTTTGCTGTAGAGCTTTAATTTGCTGCTAGACCAATATTTCCTTTTCCATATCACATTACCAAAGCTTGCCAGCACAGAGAATACACTTTAAGAATACACAGAGAGGGCGCCTGGGTGGCTCATTGGGTTAAAGCCTCTGCTTTCGGCTCAGGTCATGATCTCAGCGCCCTGGGATCGAGGCCCGCATCGGGCTCCCTGCTCAGTGGGGAGCCTGCTTCCTCCTCTCTCTCTGCCTGCCTCTCTGCCTACTTGTAATCTCTCTCTCGCTCTGTGTCAAATAAATAAATAAATAAAATCTTTAAAAAAAAAAAGAATACACAGAGAATACTCTGCCGTTTTCAAAGGTGCATGGCAGGTGGGGGAGTGGCAGACTGGTCAGGAGGACACAGCAGGAGAAGCAAGGAGGATCCTTTGGGTTTTCAACCTTGGTCTTCAGGATGTTCTACTTCTCTTCAAAAGTCATGTCTTCAGACAGCAAAGTAAGGCAAAGACAGGGCAAGGCCAATTAGTCTTAAATTGGAGGCAAATATCAACCAGTTAGAAATGCCACTATACATGCAGTGAAAGTTCAATAGTGATATCAAGTTATTATAAAGGAACATATTCAAATATAATCATATAATGAATAACTCTTCCCATAACAAAGAAATTTAAGAAAAAATAAAAATAGTGAAACCTCCTGGATTACGTATCATTTAATGCAGCTATTGTGAAGTGGGAAATAAACTCTTACAGATTTCTTATGGGAATAAGTTCATAGGAATAAAAACAAACCAGTAATTCAGTGAGTGTTAATCACTTCCAATTTTTTCTCTTTTTCTTTATCACATTCTTTTGTTTCTTCCTTCCTCCATGCCCTGCTTCCCAGCCCTGCTATTCTGTTTCATAGCCTCCAGCAGGAGCAAGGCAGAGGCATTTCTACTGTCCAGTTCAGAGCAATGATCAGGAGAACTTCTGGGGTCAACTTCCAACTTCTATTCAGCAACTTCAAAGACAGGTCAGATAAGGGAACTTCCATTAACTTCTTCATCAGCTACCAGCTTCCTTTCAAAATACTCCTAGGCAAAAAGTTCTGTTGCTATAATTACTGTTGTTATTCTAGTGGGAAAGGGTGGATTTTATTTATTTTAAAATGTTTCATAGTAATCTAAAAAGACAACATGTGGTTAAAAAGAAAACTTAAAAGGTACATAGAACAAAGTCTACTTCCCACCTACATTCCCCATTTGCCTAGTTCCCAGCTGCAGACATAAGAAACTGCTGTTATTAGTTGCTTGTGATTCTAACATGTCTTTTAAATACACAAGCAAATATAAATACATATTCTCTCCCCATTCAAATGTTCTTTCACACAAATGAAAGCATATTAAACACACCCTTTTGACACTTAGCCTTTTTTCATTTAATAATGGATTGATCCTGAAGTTTTTCCCTATTTGTACATAAAATGTTTCTTCTTTTCCCCCAAAGTTACACAGTACAATTGACCCTTGAACAATGCAGCAGTTAGGAACACTGACTCCCCGCACAGTCAAAAATCCATGAATAACTTCTGACTCCCCCAAAACTGAACTACTAATAGCCTACTGTTGACCAGGAAACAACAACTATATAATGTAGCCAATTAATACATATTTCATATATGTATTATATACTATGCTTTTACAACAATACCTTTCTAATTTTTTCAGTATTTCTAGGCTACATGGTTCATCTGAGAGTTTTTTTCAAATTGTCACAGATCTCCAAAAAACTTTCCAACATATTTATTGAACAAAATCCATGTATAAGTAAATCTGCACAGTTCAAACCAGTGCAGTTCAAGGGTCAACTGTAGTTCATATTTTGTATGTATCATAATTTTTAAAAAACCCTTTATAATGGATAAGACTGCTTCCAATGTTTTGTAGTTAAAATTACTGCTTCAAAATAAATAAAATAAGTGCTTTAATCAATAACTCTTTATCTACAACATTTAGCACATGTACAAGTGATCAGTGTAGAATAAACTCATAGAACAAGAATTGCTGGATCCAAGAGTACACGGAGTTGTGATTTTTAGTAAGTGTTATTAAACTGACCTCTATGGGGATTCTTTACACACCCACCAGCAACACACATAAACATCCAGAAGCTTCCTTATAATCTCACCAAAGAACAAACCAAACACACAAAATTCTAAACAGTAACAATTTGGGGATTTTGCCAAATGGCATCCCATTGTAATGTTACATGACCATTTTTAATTTTTATTATAAGTAAGGTTGAGTGCCTACCTTCATATACTTAAAAGCATTCAGACTTCCAATCTATGGACTACAGACCCTCTTTACCTATTAGGTACATTAGCCCTTTGTCTATGAGTTGTGGGGAAAAGCTTTAAATTCAATTGTCACATATGTGAAAGGCATGGTTCTTCATTTAGAGGAACACTATAAACTGTACTTGTCTATTTGACCAATACTTATTAAGTGTCTACTGTGTGCTAAACCTGTGGCTATACGTTAATGTCTAAGGTGCTCACCACTAATACTAAATGAACAGGGCAGGTCTCTGCCTTCACAGAGCCTACAATTGAACAGACAATCAATGAAAGGAGTACTAACGATACTGTGACATGAGTCTAATGAGATTAGAGATATTTCTCATCTGGAGAAAGAGCTAAAGCAGACAAACCAAATACAGGTAAGCACTGTTTTCCAAATGGCATGCAGTACCCTACATAGCATAGGCCACAGCCCAGTGTATGACAGACCAATGACAAGGTAAGAAGTAGGACAAGAAAATCTAAAAACTGAAGCACTGTAAGACCTGCCTCATGTGGTAGCAAGTAGACTCTTATATAACCTCTTCCCCCAAATTAGAGTTTTAAAGGTCTGAGCTCCTCTATGCAGCTATATTTACAGCTATTTATATAACCCTACTGTGAGAAATTCATCTAATATCCTTATCTCATATATTCTTTGCAAAGTTTTTTTTGCTGGGAAATTAAAGTGAAAACACCCTATAGTGAACCAAATCTGTATTGGATCTAATGCTGAATACTTTGAGTGGCCTGGCTCATTGCATATCCACATATTCTACATAGATACAGATATTCTACATATATAGACTACTAAGTCTCAAATACCAGTATGTCATGGGAATGCCTCCACTCCAAAGAAAAATAAGAAACATTACATTTTCACCAACATAAAGGAAAATTTCATTTCAAAAAACATAAAATAAACAAATAGAAATTAAACTCAGCTTCTCTTGTTAAATCTTGCTAAATTAATAAGTATTCTAATTGAAATGATTTTATGGTAGGAAAAGTAATTGGACAAATATAAATAAAAACATTATAAAACAATCCCATAAGGCTTCCAAAAAGATTTTTTCAGCTGAATCTTTTTATGACAGAGTAATTAGTAAAATTATTTTGTCTAAGTTCACTATAGTACAGAGTGATAATAGAGCAGCTAAATAATATTACCAAATAATCATACTGAGCTGGGAGTTCTCTAATTAATGTGTTCTCTAATTAATCTTCAAGGTTCTTGGAAAACAGAGAGGTCCCTGCAGCCTCCTGCCCAGTGACAGGGAATAATTTTTAGTTTCATGTTTTATTTGATCTTTTTATTACTAATGGATTCTTTATACCTATGCATATATATATGTAATGACAGTCCTATTACCCTTTCCTTCTACATCTACTTCATCCAAATTTTGATCATTATTTGAAAATGACTTTGGGTGTTATTTTCTTACTGAATCCAACATATCTTAATTAAATTCCCATATGGTATTATCAGGTACAGAATAACTTCAAAAGTTTTTTCCTAAGACTGATGAAAAGAACTTTTTATAATAAGCAATTTTCCTCAATGTTTTAGTTTCAAGTAATAATTTTAAGGAAATTAAACATGTATTTTACTTCTACTTCCAGCCATACTGGAGTAATAGGATTAGATTCAACCTCTAGTTATAAACAACTAGAAAACTTAAGGGCAGGGGGGAGATAATATGAACACTTTCAGACACTGGACAACAGGCAGCACAGGACTAATTCCCTAGGGAAGGGAAATGTATGGTGAGCCCACAATTGCCATGGCTTTCAAAAGGAAGCATAACCTAAACAGAGCTCTATGGTCTTTCTCAGTTGGAAAGGAGGTAGAGGTGACTAGAAAATACAGGAAAGAGTTCCAGAAAGGAGGGAGGACCTATATTTAAAAAAGCTCCAAAAATCTGCATAAGAGTCCTTGTAAGTCTTTGCTAAGAACTAGGCTCTGCATATATGGAGTGAAACTTCACAAAGCCAGGCAAAGAACAACCAGGGGATTGTAAGGTAAACAATTCCCAGAAATAATACAGGACATGGAGACTTTCTTCCTCTGAACAGCCAGAGGGAACATCCTCATCAATTACCTGGGCCATTTAGTACAGACCCAAAAGATCATGCCTGAGTAGTAGGGCTAAAGTAGCCCCAGAATGCAGGCTACTCTAGACCTGCTCTAGCAAACTAGCAAAAGCCTTGAATGGCTCAAACTTACTGATAAGTCTGAGTAAGGTACTGATAAAACAAAGTCTAGCATTCCTTAAAGGAAGACAACAAAATTCAGACATTCAACATCAAATATTCACATGATGAGCAGGGAAATATGAATCATAACCAGAAACCAAGAGAAAAAACTGTCGATAATAATAAATTCAGAAATGACGGAGATGACCGAATTAACCAATAAGGACAATGTTCAAATATTTAAAGGAAAACATGAAAATAATGAGGACAGGAAGGTAACATACTTAAAAGAACCAAGTGGAATTTCTAGAAATGAAAAATATAGTATCTCAAATTTTCAGATTAGACACTACAGATAAAAGATCAGAAAAGTTGAAGGCATAGCAATTGACTCTATAATGAAGCAGAGTGAAAAAACTCGGGGGAGGGGAAAAGGGGAAACAGAGTCTCAGTGATCCATGAAATAATCTATCGGCCTAACATACATGTAATTGAAGTCCCAGAAAAGGAAGTAGAACAGAAAAACGCTTGAGAAAACTATGGCCCCAAATTTTCTAAATTTGATAAAAATTTCCAGAGTCTCATAAAATAGATCCATGAAGTTTGGCAAAACTCAGGCAGGATAAATTTGAACTGTTCAAGATGATATAACTCATTTAAAGTCAAGATTCAAGAAAAGTTCCTAATTGATTTAAGCCTGTTAGCATGTCAACTGATGGTAGTAAATTACTTAAGGAGTGAGGTGGAGGGTTTTTAGACCTATTATCCTACTAATTAAAAGAAGGAAGTATTGTTTTTTTGTTTGTTTGTTTGTTTGTTTTAAGATTTTATTTATTCATTTGACACAGAGAGAGATTACAAGTAGGCAGAGAGGCAGGCAGAGAGAGAGGAGAGAGGAGGAAGCAGGCTCCCCGCTGAGCAGAGAGCCCGATGTGGGCCTCGATCCCAGGACCCTGGGATCATGACCTGAGCCGAAGGCAGCGGCTTTAACCCACTGAGCCACCCAGGCACCCAGNAGATTACAAGTAGGCAGAGAGGCAGGCAGAGAGAGAGGAGAGAGGAGGAAGCAGGCTCCCCGCTGAGCAGAGAGCCCGACGTGGGCCTCAATCCCAGGACCCTGGGATCATGACCTGAGCCGAAGGCAGCGGCTTTAACCCACTGAGCCACCCAGACGCCCAAGAAGGAAGTATTGTTTAAAAACTCAGGTGGGTGCACTTCAGAGTCAGACCCTGGAGACCATATTTACTTAGAGGGCTACAATATACTACAGTATACAGAAGCAACTAATTCTGTTCTTTCACTGTTTATATTAGTTTGATGATTAGTTTAAGCTGTTCTTATGATGGACATTCATTCATATTTATTAATGAAACCTTATAAAAAGCCCTACTCCAATACTTGTAATAACATAAAATACTTCAAAATAAACTTTAGAGATATTTAATATAAAGTAAGATATTTCTATTACCCTATTTGGATTTTTTTTAAGATTTTATTTTTAAGTGATCTTTATACCAAATATGGGGCTTGAACTCACAACCCCGAGATCAAGAGTTGAATGCTCTACCAACTGAGCCATCCAGGGATCACATCCTATTTGGATTTCTTAGATCTGTTACTGAGGTTATAAATAACCAGTGACTAACAGCATTTAATTGGTACCCAAATGCATTATAACCAATGATTTTGTATCTCACACAGATAAATAAACAACAGGTAAATATCAACTTTAGGAAGTTAAGAAATGTAACAGTTATAATTCAAGATGCTTTATTCTTAGGAAAAATGATTAGCAATTAGTTTATTATTAACCCTTCTTTCCAAAGCAAATTTTAAAATTCATAAAAGAGGTGTTTCTTTGTACTGACTATAGAGATTACTTTTGTTACAAATTTCATCTTAAAGAAATTCTCACAAAATATTTTCTGAGGCATATTTTTAAAAAGTCAATCATAGGAAAAAGAAATCTAGACTTCAGCTAGTTTTATTCAACAACTATGTATGTTGAATAAACATTCACTTATGAAGGTTGATAATACTTAGCAGCAGTAACACAACTAAATAGGAAAATTTCCAAGAGAAAAACGTTTGAAATTGCACAAGTACAAATTTAAAAGACAAAGTGGGGGATAGACAGAGATACTTACTGTCATCTCGACCAGACTGAAAGCTGCTGCCCCTCTTCAATGATGCCGTCTGACTAAGATGACCCAACACCAAGGGACGGGTATCATTATCCAGATCCAACATGGGACTGTGAAGGCCTGGAGTACCTAGAAGAGAGTAACATTTCCATATATTCCATATATTCTTACTTAGTTGATTTAATGGGCTGCTTCTCTGAGTTATTTCTTCCTCAATTGTTCTATTCTTTTAAATAAAACATTTACCAAGCAAAATAAAAAATATTTTCTCGAAATAGCTTTTAAAAGTCATTCCCACCATGACAGATTCATAGGATTCAATCCATTACTCTGGCTTGCTACAGAGATGTAACAAACTGTGAGAGAAACTTATGTAACATTTTAGAATGAATGTCCAGCAAAACTGGCAGGGGCAAGGGTTGGGGGAGGTTTACAAACCTAAAAATCAGGATGAGAAATCCTTTTTGGAAAAACCACTTGACACTTGGAAGTCAGAGTTTTGACTTTCTTTTAATGAAGCAGCCTTAGGGCACAGTTAACGTTTCGTTAAAATTTAAATCCTCAAGGGGCACCTGGGTGGCTCAGGTGGTTAAGCATCTGCCTTCAGCTCAGGTAATGATCCCGGGTCCTGGGATCCAGCCCCATGTGGGGCTCCCTACTCAGTGGGGAGCCTGCTTCTCCCTCTCCCCCAGCCCCCAGTCGTGCTCTCTCTCTCTCTCTGTCTCTCTCTCAAACAAATAAAATAAATAAATAAATAAAAATAAAACATTAAATCCCTAAATCCTAAGATTTCTTTGTTTGGGATATGGGATTTGATTCCTTCTTTCTATTCCTGATGCCAATGCCTAATTTGGATCCTTCTCACCTCACACTGCTAATACTCTAGAAATCTAACATTTTAACTACTAAGTCAGGAAACTTTCTTTATTGCCTAGAGTAATATCACTGAAATAGTGCTTTCCTGATTCTCAGAAGTCTTCCCAAAAACCCTTAGAAATCTAGGCCAAATTATTGTAAGAACTAGGAAACATTTTTTTCTAAAATGGATGTCAAGAATTACTTGTATCTCGTGTTGCTGAGTTAGTAAGACATTGCCTTTATGTGGTAAAATTTGCACTGTCAGTCTGTAGAGGTGCCTGTCACCACCATTCTGAGCTCTTTAGCTGAGCATCCAAAGAGCTTAAAAACAAACTGAATTCAACAGAGTATTTACCATGCATAGAACACTTACATATTCTCCCTATGAAAATGTATCTTACATTTTTGGGCCTTATTTCCTATCCTCTCTACCTGAAAGGCCTTACCTGTCATTCCTCTCTACCCACTTAAACTCTTATCCTTAAAAATGCAACCTGAATTTCAAGTGCTCCATGAAGTCACCTCCTATTATTATTATTAACTCAAAGAGTTACCTATCTTCTCTGCCTTCTGATACCAGTAAAAAGTAACATAATTTAGTTGATTTGACATTCTGCCTTCTATTGTTCATTAACAGTCAAGCTTCTCCTACCTCCAAATCAAAATGCTATATCTTCAGGTTTAAGAGTTAAATATTATACCTCTGTCCACAATCGCTGGACCTTCTGCAAATAACTCCCACAATATAAACTGAGAGACTAATCCTAAATTACTCAGTAAGAGCTCTATTCTTTCTTTTATAACTTAAAAGAATAATAAAAGCATATAGATTTGTTTTCAGATGCAAAAGATAAAACACATCCCTGGCCGCTGATAATATCAGTTATTCAATAACACTGAACAAGTATTTACTGAGTACCTCGTATGTGCCAGGAACTGTAGGCCCTGAAGATAAGGTGATGAATAACAGATATGGCCCTGCTCCCAAAGTATTTACATTCTGGTAGTAGAGGCAGAAAATAAAGCAATAAATAAATAAAATATAGTAAAAACATGCTATGGAGAACCTGCTTTGAGGAGCTCCTCCTATCATAAGCCACTTAACATGATACAGGATGAGCTACCTCCTTGTATTCTCACAAATTCTACTAAGGTAGGGTTTCTAGAAATAGAAATAAAATCATTTGGACAGATTTTTTATTGAAATAGAATTTTACTGAAGACATACTATGTGCTAAATGCTTCATTTACATGCATTTCTACTTGGGAAAACACTAAAATACAACTTGTGTAATTTCATATTTTAAAACAACAATTTATTTGTTAAAACAACAAAATAAATGATAAGTGATACAGAGTAAGAAAATACAAACAATGAAGAAATAATATTTTTATAATTATTTTTTTTCTATATTAAAGGCAAAGTTGTGTGTGGAAGCTTTTAATGACTTATGACATTCTCCTTTGCAGTTTACATAGTTGCCACTGCCATTAACTGTAGAAATAAGGATATTAATATCAAAATATCAATTTTCTGACATACTTTAAGAGGAAATAAAGGGAGCCCAAACTTAGCATCACAACATTTACATAAAAATTATAATATGTATAAAATTTTATATAAAAAGGTGCAAGAAAAGAATGCTTTAATCTAAAATGATACACGTGGGGTGCTTGGAGGGATCAGTGGGTAGAGCATGTGACTTTTGATCTCATGGTCATGAGTTCAAGCCCCTCATTGGGTGTGGTGCCTACCATAAAAAGTTACATGCTACTCTTAAAGGTTTCAGAACTATACAGTTTTTTAAAGATTTATTTATTTATTTATTTGAGAGAAAGAGAGCATGAGTGGGGGGAGGAGCAAAGATAGAGAATCTACAAGCTGACTCCCTGCTAAGTGTGGAGCCCACGCAGGGCTTGATCTCAGGACTCATAAGATTACGACCTAAGCCAAAATCAAAAATTGGACAGTCAACCAACTGAGCCACCCAGCTGCCCCCAAAACTATACATTTTTTATTAAGAAGGAAAGTACTTCCTGGTTTCCTAAAAATACATTATGTACCATTCCTACAAAAAATACAATTATTATTATTCGAGTAGATCCTCAGAAAATGATTTTTCCCATAAGTGATGTGTTTACAACTTTAATATAAATGGTTTAATTTTAAGTCATTTATGTAGTTTAAGTAAATCTTGAATTTTGAAACTGTTAAAGGATTGATTTATCTTCCCCTTAAATAACAGAAACTGTATTAAGTATATACTTTTCTGCTTTTAGAAACCATACCATCATTTTCTATAACATCAGGAAAAGAAAATTTAACATGAACTAATTTCTTAATTGGTAGTGTTGAATTACCATCAAGTATAGCACAGCACCAGGGAGCTAAAACAGCATATACACACCCTCAGGACTAACCAGCAACTGGAACACATCTGTAAGACGCATTTATGCAAAGTGACCAGAAGATAGCGCTTCAGCACCACACACGTACATAAACCCTGCAAACTCTACAGTGGGCATTAAACTCAGAAATGAGCTTCTAAAAAAAAAAGAAAAGAAAAGAAATGCGCTTCTCTAACACTAGTTGCTTTTTTTGTTGTTGTTTAAAAAGGTCTTAAGATCAGTTATTTTACAGGGAATAGGAAGATTATCCCTTGAAGAGAGAATTAAAACATTTTAAACCTCGGTTGTCAGAAACTATTTACTATTAAGAGTCAAGAAAAACCTTGAGGACTCGTACCCTTCTTTTAAACTTATACGATGTGGCATTCCTACCTTATAAGATTATTACAAATATGAAGCTGTTTTGATGATAAGTAAGCATTACTGTGAAAAGAAAATAGAAAAAGATGAGAAAAACTATTTCTGTAACATCAAATCAACAAACGGCTTTAAAATATCTCACAAGAAATCAGTGTATTTTCTCTTGATTGTTTTATCTCACAATATGATAGCAACATCTTTTGATGTGCTTAAGAGACATATACATTATATAAAACATATGGTTATTAAATAAGAATAATTAGGAAATTTCATATTATCACGCTCTAACTTATGTGCAACTGAAATCAGTGTTACTTAGTGTGTTTTCCCTAACAACCTAAATTATCTGCCCCTTGATATCTAGCTGAGGATGGTACTTAACTGTATATAAATAACTTTAGTTTTTTCACTACAATTTTAGCTCGTCATGGGACATTTTGCAGGTGAGAGAGACTGAAGTTTTTGTAAAATTGTGTTTGTATTTCTCAATACTGCATTAAGTTATGAGAGGTCATTTATTTTCTTGACAGTACGCTTCCTCTACAAATGAACTGTTCCTATAATTTTTTCTAGATGAAAATTATTTAAAGCCTTTAGATTACAGCCTTGATGAAAGGTTATAACTTTTTGGCTTCATTTACGCTAACACTAACAAATTGTTTGCTATATTTGAAATTGGGGCAGGGATTAACCCAAGATTCTCATAGTTATACAACTGGAAGGGGGTTCTACAGCTAGTTTAAGCAATCATAATAGGCCAGTGCTTCATGACCTGTAAAAATCAGGACTTGACACAATAAAATTGTTAAAAGATTTTTCTGGGTGATTCTATGGTGTGAAGTCTGAATCTGAAACTTTAAATAACCACTGACAACAAAATGGAAAATGTGTTTATTTTGCTCACTATTCCTACAATTTAGAACACCGATTAGTGGTATTATCGAAAAAGTCTGCCTCTACACAGTGAGCAAATGTGAAAATTAAGCCTTAAATAGAAATTATATAAAGAAAATAATAAAGACAACAAAAAAGTAACTTCATCAGAATTTCAAAATACTTGTTATTATGGTGGACCTTACAACTTGGCTACTTTAACAACACTAAGCAGGGTAACTAATAAATGAATAAATGAATACACACAAATGAATAAATGCTTATGAGATCAAAATTATTTGGCTATAGACAGTCAAAGTATCTCGGTAATAATTACAGGATAAAGATTACTCTGGAGAGAAAATTCCATATAAGAACACATCCCATAGCATGAGAACCATCACTACAGTACTTCTAATTCTAAAAATACTATGTGGTGTTTGCAGGAAAAATGACACAAACAAAATCCTAGAACTAAAAGGTTGTAGCTATGTCACCTAAATTCTACAAACTAGTTTTCAAATTACGATTTTACCAATATATCATAAGAAGAGATATATAGCTTATCCACAGATGCCTGGAAGAAGCATCTTGGGAAAAAAACAAAAACCAAAACCTTCAAACACTTAAAATTTTAAAAAAATAATGACTAAGCTTCTTAATTACCGACAAATAAGAATACATGTTTTGTTTCTCCAGCTAAAGCTTCTATAACATGCTACCAGCATTCTCAAAAGGAACTCTTCTTCTAATTATGAAGATGTAAGAGAAACTTAACGGATTGTAAACAAACATAAAATTAAAAAAACCATTTCTGGAACACTATAAACAAAAAAGAAAATTTGTTTTAATTAAGAGAAAACTTTGTTTCAAAAGTTGCCGAAGTTACCTTCTACAAAACATCAATAAAGCAATCCTAGGAACTTCGCTAAAAGAATAAAAGCTTCAGTGTAGAAATAATCAAAAGTTTAAAATGTTTTACTTTTCTAAAAGAAAATAAACTATCAATCTTTCACAATTTGCTCTTAACAAATTGAAACACTTGTTAATTTTTTCCAACTGTGAGATTTCTACTAAATAAAAAGTCTTTAGCTTTATGTTAACCTATGAATCTGAAAAGATCTTTCCCAAAGTTCAAAAATTTAACAGTTTACATTAAAACACTGATTCCTACAAAAACAAAACAAAAACTGATAATGAAGTTTAGACTTTACAGAAAATTTCCTATTATACCTAGTACTCTGTAAAACTTCCAGGAAATCTTATCATGTATTAGTCAAATCCTTTCAACTCTAGCCATGTGAGTTTTCCCTATTTTAAATGCAAAGAGTAGTCAATATTTGTTTAACGGACTCTACAACGGAAAGGCAGAAGAGACCTTTCTTAAGGGAAGCCTGCAGATGTGGAACCAGGTGAATAAGTTTACTATATTTTCTCATCCTTCGTGCCTCTTGCAGCAAGTTTTCTCACAGTCTACAATAGTGTGGAGAACACTGATCTATAGCCCCTGGACTCTCAGAAGGGCGGCCGACTTCCTTACCGCCCTTAAACACCTTTGAACACATTTTCCTGCGCACAGCGGGCCCTTGTCCTGCGCTGCTGCCCGACCACCCACTGTTGCTTGTTGACCAAACACACGGGGCCAGGAGTCTCCACAGACACAGGCAGGATGGGATTTCTTTCAAACACACCACACAGAAGAATTTCAATGCCAAAGCTGGGGGTTGGGGGTGGACTTATCAAGACAGAATTACAAATTCCTCACAAATTAGACCTGTGTCAACAGATAAAAATATTCTTTTTGATCTTATTCTTCTCTCTATATTTAAAGTTCCTACAGGGGCATTTCCTCAATTTAAAGAGGATAGGATCATTTAATCTAAATTAAATGAAGGGAGACACATTTAACATACTCCTGTTAACCTCACTTCACATTTTAGGGTGTCAGAACTGTCCTAAGCAGGTTCCAGGCAGAAATTCTGGTGTATCTTAAGATCATTCAGAACAGTAGGAGAAAGAGTAAATGCATTTTAAAAGCAAAACCACAGGTGTGAACTACAAAGAAGTATTTATTAGCTAACATTGGCTACGTAAGCAAGAACCAGATATTTACAATAAGCTGGATAGGTGAATATCAAAATAAAATTATTTATGCTTTTATTAAAGTACTATATTTTTTGGAATCATATATAGATCTAATTAGAGAAAACATGCTTAGAATATGTAAGCAACAGTTATTATAAAATGATAAAATACAAAATTAAAATATTTGTAATGAATATTTTAAAATTACCAGTTAATACTAGCATTCAATGTGTGCTTGACATGCACTGTCAAAAATTTTTTCTCTCTTAAGGACAGGGGACATGAATTGGACAAGAAATGGCTCCCAGCTGTAAGAAGTCTTCTTCCAGATGTACAGTAAGCCAAGACAGTAGAAAAGAACCAGCTGCTAGGATTAAAAAAAAAATGGGGAAAAAAAAAAGGTTCTTTTGACATAAGCCTTGTTGGCCTGTCTGATTTAACAAAGATAGATCATTCATTCATGGTAAGGTGAATTGAGTCTAGTGTAAAATAGAAGAAACAAGAACCTTAATCAACTCTTTCCTATGATGTTTAACAGCTGTTATTTTACCATACAGATCTACAAATGAACGCTATGTTATTCATAAGTCCTAGGTCACTGACTTTAAAACACTACTTAAATTACTAGCATTAATTACTTGCCGTAATTTTAATTTGGTAGCTAAAATTGTCTTTTCAAATTAGATTAAAAAACAAATCTACAATCATTACATAAAAGCCTGCTGACCTGCATTCAGGTAATTAACACTGCTTATATAAACCTATACTATTTACAAACAACAGTGATAATTTCTAATGGTATGCACTGTAAATCTAATTTGTGGCATTCTGAACATCACCTGAATTTTTTCTCTTTCTGAAAAAAGGTCAAAGGGGAAAGGAAAATCAGACCACCACTGAAGAGATGTTTTTATAGCAGTCATAACTGGTACTTCTACTTCTCACTCTTGAATCTGCTTTCTTCTGTACATCCCTTATAGCTTATAAATCTCAAAGCAAGTGAATAAAACTCCATTAAAAGCATTTTATCTTCAAAAGCCAATTAAAAAAATCTTCTAGTCACAACAAAAAAACAAGGGTGCAGATAAAGCTGGGGTTGTATAATCTACATTGGAAGGGACTTAGGAAGAGCAGGTGGAAATCAAATATCTCCTATCTGTAGTTGCTGCAGTTGTGCTTTTCCTTTTTTTCTTTTTAAATAAATTTCTATTATTCTGGATTCATACTGTTATGATCAACATTCAGGAGAGAAATTATTTTTTAAATCTCCAGAAAATAAATTTCATAAAAGAACCATCCTCAACCTCATTGTAACAACTTCAAAATAAAAATTATAATTTTATTAAAATATTTAACAACACATTTTCATTGTCTTTTTAACCATGGAAATATTTTTGTAGTTCCATAAAAAATTTGATGAATCTGCTGCCAATTTCCTACAGAGGCTGTAATTTAATCTAGAGTACAGGAAGTTTACTTAATCCTACATTATGAAAATGCCAGAATTATATTTATTAACTCCATTAATTAGAAGTGTATACACATACACAAATTATGTACACAAAGATGATAGCTGTATTTTTTAAATATCAAGAAAAAATAGTTTAGTTACACTATGTAAATTCAGAAACTTGTATATAACTTTAAAATATATTTTATGCATGTATTTTATAAGCTTGGTTGAAAATATAGCCTTTTATACCTTAAGATCATCGGATAAACAAATACTTTTATTTCAGCATGTAATTAATAATCTACTCTGTGTGTGAAAAATTAAAAGAGTAGATATTTAACACAGTACCTCTATTCTTAGTATTTTTTCTTCTATAACAGGTCCACAATGTGATGATTCAGAATAAACCTTTCTGATGTGACATATCTCTAAGTTTTCCAAAGAGAACCTGAGCCACATATAAATGTATTTTCTTCTGTTGTGGGACTATTTTAAAGAATCTATTCCTACTTAAGTCGCTATTGCTCCTATTCTAAATGTCTCCTATTGTGCCCGCATTCTAGTATGTCCATTTGGGAAGTCCTAATTAAGTACATATCTGAAAGAAGGGAATAATTACTCTACGAGCAGGCTGCTGCCTTTTGCCTTGAGTTATTAGATATAGCCAGTATATATTTTAAGAGTTAAACTCATTTTCAGAACAACAACAAAAAACACCTTTGAAGGCTACCTTTAAAAATCCTGTTTGAGAATATCAGTAGGGGGCTAACCGAAGGCTTTTCCTGACAGGAAACCTGAAAACTTAGTCTAATTTTGGACCAGTTTCATAGGAATTTTAAGAGACAAATGTCACATCTTATAAGGTGGTAAAAGTTTTGTGTGTAACAACTCAGGACATAGGGTTGTTATGAATACAGGGGAACGGCGGCAAAATGGTTAACAAGTCAGCCTGGAAAAAAATATACATATATAATAGAAGCCTTCCTTTAGTATTTAAACTAGGATGCATTTTTTTGAATGATAATCTTTATTCCTGTTTTTCCCCCATCTTTGTCTCCCCTTAGAAAAAACAAAACATCACATTTGGGCTATAGAGGTAGGTCATGGCAGAGTAGTGAGGAATATTTGTGGATAAATGTCAAGGCATGTTTCAAGTACAATGGTTATCTCTTGTTCTGTGCTCTAGTGTTTATAATCTGGAAGGCACCATTCCACTAGCCAGTATATGTTATTAATATAAAAATTGGAATCCAGAGAAAGATCTAATGAAGTGTTAAGAATATCAATATTACAACCTAGCTCTGCTAACCAATGCTTTATATACAAAAGAATCTTTCTTGGAAAAAGGTGGTTTTTTAAATGTAGGATTGCTGTCTCTGAAAATCTATCACTAACCTTGCTTATGAAGTTTTCTCTGAAGACCACAAGATAAATACAATTAACATTTTTTCCTCAAACAAATGTGTAAAGACTTTAAGACTTTAAAAAAGCATTTATATGTTAATTAGATTTCTTAAATTCATGTATAAAGACCAACCAACTTTACTTAAAAAGACATCAAGAAACCTTTTCCTGTCTGAAATATTTACAGTTTATCTATTTAAAACTGTATTTTATTTCACAGAACTGTCTCAGTTCTTAACCACTGTTCTGCTGCCTGGGGGTTTATTTAAACAATTACAACAATGAGTTTTAAAAGTCCAAGAGCAGATATTCTAATAGAGGAACTTAACAATTAATTCTTTAGATTTAGAATGCAACAAGGTTTTATTTTGAAAATAGGATCCTGGAGACTCCTGGGTAGCTCAGCTGGTTAAGTATCTGCCTTTGACTCAGGTCATGATCCCAGGGATCGAGTCTCATATCCTGCTCTAAGCTCAGCAGGGAGCCCACTTCTCCCTCTCCCTCTGCTGCTCCCCCTGCTTATGGTTTCTCTCTGACAAATAAATAAATATATTTTTAAAAGCTTTAAAAAAAAGAAAAGAGGATCCTGAGACTACCCAAATAAAAATAATGAAACTTCATAACGAAGTGCCAGAAGAAATACAGGCACTGTCCTCATCATGTCCATCATGTTCAGAAATCCTGTTTCATGAAATATTTGCTCCTACAATAGAACACAGAGAACCTCACTGGTCCAGAATACAGTCTGGTGGAATGGAGAGAAATCTGAACCATTCACTACTTCTGCCCCTAGTAGGTCAACAGGAAGCTGGATTATCACTCTCTGAGATACCTTCTTCACACGCACAGTAAGACCAAAGTCATCAATTGAACTAGACAATATCCCAGGTTTCTTCCCATTTCTAAAATGACATAACTATAAGAAGATATCCAATAAAAAATCCAAATGATATTTGGAGACATACCCCTTATTACTTTACACTTATATATAGACACTCAAATATCAACTGAGAGTCCATCATGAAAACCGACTTATTCCCAGCGAGCTTCTAATTAAAACAAATATTCCATATAAATACATCTACACATACACATACCTATAAGTGATTACGTTACCTGTGTAAATGTAGCAAGTTTATATTAAAGAGCTAACATGTGTCCAATGACCTAGATACATAAACATTAATGAAAACAACCGAAGAGTAACGAAATATAAACTGGATACACTGGGCCATAGTTTACTAGGGGCTAATTTTTCCACTCCAGGAAACACGTTCAGTTCAGTCTATATTCGTGCCACATTTCATGTCATTTGCCTCTGCACTGAGTATAAGTTAAAAAGCCATGATATCAATGTACTTGGAAAGATTCTTGGATATGAAAAATAGTTCCCAAATTTTGAAAACTGAATATTTGATATTAAGAAATTATTAATAACTTTTAGGTAATGATAATGATGTTTTGGTTATAGTCTTTCAAAAGCATTTTAATCTCTGAAAATTACAAACTGAAATAATTATGAAATAATGTGACCTGCTTCAAAAGTAATTCAGGGTGAAGGAAGGTAAGAAGCAGGTAAGAGTACAGATAAAATAAAATGAGCTATGAATTGATAACTGTTGAAACTAGGTTAGGCACGTGGGAGGTTATCTTATCATGTTTATTTAGAATTCTCCAAAATAAAATCGGGCGCCTGGGTGGCTCAGTGGGTTAAAGCCTCTGCTTTCGGCTCAGGTCATGATCTCAGGGTCCTGGGATCGAGGCCCGCGTCGGGCTCTCTGCTCAGCAGGGAGCCTGCTTCCCCCTCTCTCTCTGCCTGCCTCTCTGCCTCCTTGTGATCTTTCTCCCTCTGTGAAATAAATAAATAAAATCTTTAAAAAAAAAAATAAATAAAAAATAAAATCATAAAAACTCATCCTGATATGAGCTCAAAGAACACACCAATTGTCCGATTAAAAGACTCTCTGTTAGGATTATCTATGCTGTTTTTATTAGTAATATTTGCTGAAAATAAAAAAGAGCATGTTCTTCTGAGTCTTGAAGAAAAATTAAAATATAACCTATGAATATGTAACTAATATATTCAAGAAACTTACATTGTACTGTTTATGAAATCTGTGGAATAAATTCAAAGAGCTGTAAATTGTTATGTTTTTACTTCCTAATCAAAAAGACCAACTTATGACAATAACTTTAGGTAAAGCTCATCACTAACAAATGTACATTCTTTTCATGATTTCATAAGTGATGAGTAAGTTCTGCAACAAGCGTGGTCAGTGAATTAAAAAGACAGGGCTCCAATTACACATATACTTTCATCTTTTTTTTTCTAGACATACTCATTTTAAATAGTTCTGGATGATTACATATAGCAATATGTAATATCAAGATGGCAGGGAAGGAATCCATCAGTAAAAGTGTGTGCCCATTTATCTTCAAGGAAGATTCAGACCTTTGGCAATGGAATATTGCCAAAATTAGACATTTCAGTTATAGATGTGACAATAAGATATATGAAATTTCATGGTACTTTTACAATTTCAAATAGTCTATATGGTTTCATAAATTACGCATATCCCAAAAATTCAAATATTTTCACAACCAAATTACACAGTCAGATTTACTCTTCTTAGCATAAGTAGGAAGATCCTTTGTTAGACCACGTATCCACTTTGTATCTGGAGAATATCATTACTGTACTTATTAACCTACTTAGTGAAGTGGGGAATAGGATGACATTTACTGAGCACCTTCTAGGAATCTGGGCTATGGGCTACTTCATGCCTCTTTATCTGGATAACTGATATTTATCGTTTAGGTTCAATGGAAATATCATTTCCTCTAGAAAACTTCCTTGGACCTCCACCTAAATAAACTGGAGTAAAATTCTTTATGCTTTACTTTGATACTTTTCAAATACCTCTTAAAAATAATGTTTCTCCCACTAGACTACAAGCTCCAAGAGGTCACAGACCACGTCTGTCCTGCTGACCACTGTACTTCCAGTCCCTAGCACAGATGTAGTGCCCAGATCATGAACCCAGACTGCTCCTAAATCACCTAAAGCTTTAACAAATACTGATGCCTGGACTTAGAGATTCTAAAATGATCAGCAGGCATGAAGTGAAGGCAGTAATTGACAGTCTTTAAAAACACCCAGGGGATTCTGATGGGCGGTTAAGGTTGGGAGTCCTGGCTAATAATGTACACTCAATAAACAAATATGTAAGGCCCTCTAAATATCTCTAAAGACTACAGACTTTGTATGTCATTTGAGGTTATCTTCATATGCTAAAACTATAAAGTAATTAATGACATTAATAGGAATTTTGATGTGGCATTAATAAAGAGATACTTGGATTTTCCTAAATATCAAGACTAGGAAAAAACAAAATCACAGCTGGAAAGTATTCAAAACCAAGCCAAGTAATTCATGACAAAACTATCTTATAAATAAATAATTGTAACCTCTCCATTGTATTTCCTTCTGTTCCAGGACTGTTCTTATGTACCTCACTTAATTCCTCCCGGAAACTTTAACTGCCAGATTAAGTATAGTTTTAAGTATTGCTATACCTTATTTTATATACGCTATTTGACATCTCATGGCACTGAAACTGTACTTACCAAGGTCACCAACCATGGCCTCTGTGCTAAATCTAAAGGACATCTCTTCATCTTATTCTTCATCTTAAAACGCCTGCCGATCACTCTTCTCCTCTGTGGTTTTGTGACATTATACCCCCTGTTTTCCTCCTAGCCTAGCACACCAATCCATCTTTGTCTTTGTAGGCTTCCCTTCTCTTAGCCCTGTAAATATTGCTCCTAAATTTTCCTCTTTTTTTTGTCCTAAATTTTCTCCTTTTTTTCATCATCTTGGGTGAATGCATCAACTCCGAGGGACCATCTATATCAAAATCACATCCAAATCTCCTGCTCTTTAAATCCAAACTACCTATTGGGTATCTTCCCTTGCATGTCAGACAGTACCAAATCAATGTGTCCAAATAAAGGAAAAAAATATTTTTCTCCTCTATGCTCCCTAACTCAATGGTGCCATCATCCTAACTAGTTGCTGAGGTCAGGTATCTGAGAGTCACCCTTGACTCCTTCTTCTTCCTTTAATCACCATGTACTATGAACTCCCAATTTCTGAACAGCTTGTTTCTTGAAACAGCTCTTGGGAGGTGGTATGTCTGAATCACCATAGCAGCCTCCTAACCAGCTTTACTGTTCCAGTCTTGCTCCCACTCATCCATTCACTACATTGAAGCCAGAGTTGTCTCTTAAAAAATAAGTCTCAATGGGTCTTTCCTCTGCTTCAGACCCTTAATGGTCAGCCCAATGTCCTATGGATCAAGTACAAAGTACTTAAAAGGGCTAACAAAGTCCATACAAGACCTGACACCACCTAACTCTAGCCTTCACTATCACCACTTTGTGCACTAAACTCCAGCCACAGAGAATTCACTGGCCATCTCTTACTTGAAGCCTTGAGCACATTCTGTTTTCTTTTTCTGGAATGGTCTTTACCTCTTTCCTTTTCCCCTTATCTATTTCATCTGGCCAATATAGATATCCTTCAGATCTTGGAATGTCACTTCTGTGACCTCAAAACTCAGAATCGGATGCTGATCCTAAGTGCTCCAAGGCAGGAGGAACTTCCCAGGCTTAGAAAGTAACACTGTATTCTTCTNCCCCCCCCCCCCCCCCCGCCCCCCACTTCCCTGCTACTTTATAAGTCTTGAGTGAGCTAGGCCCATCCACCATACTGACCACTGAATCCTTAGCACCCAATAGTGGCCAACACACAGCAGGCATTGAATACATTCAATATCTGTGGGATGATAGAATTGTACAAATAAAAGTTGACAAACCTGCATGTGAATGCAGCTGTGACCTCTTACTTTAAACTTAGTTCACAGCCTTTGCAAAGGTTCTTTCTTTTTTCAGATGACTAAAGTCATCCCAGTAGGCTACTTCTCATTCTTCTAGCTCTTAGTGAACATGGAGGCTTCTCTGAGACACCTTCCCAAATGAACCATCTAAAGCATTCTCCTCAGTTTTACTCCCTCAGAATATTGTGATTTTTCTTTGTATCACTTGTCAACAACTTTGTATTTGGTGAGTTAAGTGTTTAACACCATGAGGGCAGGGACCATGTCTGTTTTATTCATCACTGTCCATCTGTACTTGGCCCAATGCCTGGCACATGGTGGGCTCAAGATATATTTGATGAATAGTGAGTGGACTACTACCATTTACTAAAGACTAATATTTCTACAACATCATGTTACTTCTCATAAGAGTTTAACTGTTCCTTAAATCAAACCTTTGTCAGTACTGTCTGTCAACCATAAAAATAGGGATATCAAGAGAGTTTTCACCCTTCTCTGTTATTCACTCAGGTGTAATGTTAACCAGGGGCAAAAACAAAAACAAATAAAAAACAAATACAGATATCAAGAAAATTAACTGATCATTCCCTTAATCATTAAGCATTTCCAAAGTGTATTAAACTGACAATAAGGAATGGCATAATGCACTAGAAGAGAAGCAGCCTTGCCTTTCAAATCTTGTACATATCCCTCTTTGCAGCTGTGCATGAGCTGAAGGATCCACCTGTGTTGGGCGCCAATACATTGCCAAGCAGGGTCACCCGGTGCATGAAGGTCAGACAGGTACCTGAAAAAGCAAGGCCAAGGTTGACCAAGTAGGCTTCTCTGTAGAGTCATGAATAAGGAACAAAAGGAAAGCTAGTATATTATTAAATCATTACTTTTTTTTTAAGAATACCTAAAATTTTATCAGTTAGTAAAGCACTTGTCAACATTAGTCTTCAATACTTAATTCTAAATGAAATAATATTTAAATTTCTTTTTACACGATTAACAATAAAACTATATTTCTAAAAAATTCAAACTTTATAAAAAGACAACCAAAAAGACAAAGACAACTTGCAATGATCCTAAATACTTAGTGAGAACTTATCTTTATATCTAAATTTAGTTCACAGAGTGTTTCCATACTTAGTTCTCGGTCATTACAGAAAATATAAGTGGAAGCCAGCAGAGGACACCTAGTGAATGTTTTTTTTATTTCAATTGTTTTTTATTCATTTCTGATCTGAAAAACGGCCACTAGATGGCAGTGTGACTATTTTCTATGCAATATAACAGGCTATTTTATTACATAAAGAGATTTGGTGACAATAAGCACTTACCTCTAACATCTGAACTCTATTTTTGCGTCTAAGAAAATATTTCTCTAGAAAATATAGTATAAATGGGAATTTTTCTTAGTTTTTTAAATAGTCCCTGAAATATTAAAAGTTTTCTCGGAACATAAAATATCCAAACCCGGAGTGAAAATTAAAATATATTTCAGTTGAAAAATTTCTGACAAATATTATTCAAGATTTGGCCCTCGACAATCACAAAATATATAAACATACAGTAGTCCCCTTATTCACAGGGAATATGATCTGAGATCTTCAGTGGATGCCTGAAACCACGGATAGTACTAAACCCTACATATACTGTTTTTTCCTATACATACATACCTATGATAAAGTTTAATTTATAATTAGACGCATAAGAGATTAACAACAACAAAAAAATAACAATTATATAATATATGGTAGTAGAAGTTACGTGAATGTGGTCTTCTCCCTCAAAATACCTTATTATACTGTACTCATCCCTTCTTCTTGGGATGACGTGAGATGATAAAATGCCTATGTGATGAGATGAAGTGAGGAGAATGATGGAGGCACTGAGATGTAGTACTAAACTACTTCTGACCTTCTGACTGTACTTCAGAAGGAGGATCATCTGCTCCCGGACTGCAGTTCACTACAGGTAACTAACAACCACGCACATGAACCCACAGATAAGGAAGGACTATTGCAATAAGTTAAATCCATTTAAATCTACTCCAAAAGCTGGATTTATTGTCTTGAAATTATTTTTAAACCATAAGCTGTTGTCTTGTGGTTAAAAATTTTTGTTCAATAATAAATTTTAATTAATGGCCACAAGCTGTGACCTCTAGCCAAATTCTAACCACTAAGGGATACACCAGATGCTTCTCTCCCATGTTCCTCCAGTACTAGGTATTTCCTTACTCATAGATATCTCAATTAGCAGCTAATTAGAGAAGAAACATTTTGTAATAAGCTAGCAATAAGTAAACTGTTGAGACATCTGACATCAAATTTAGGAACTATCCACCCTGACCTTTACAAGCTAATGCAGACAGCCTGGGCTATGAGGAGAGCTGTGCAAACGGGCCCCTTAAACAGTGAGGGTTCACACTGTACAAAGATGCCTCAAAGTCAGACCAAGAGCTGGCCCTTCTAACCCCTCCCTGACTATTTACAGGCTGCAAATAGGCTGTATCTGTGTTGAAAAGGGACAAATTAACAGCACCCCAAGAATAAAACTACAGTCTAACAAAATACATTTAGCCTGGCATAAAATTGCAACCCAATATGATTCTTCCTCTCACACAAGGCTTTTTTCATTTGGAATACAACTACGATAAATAGTACATTGTGTCATTTCTTTGCAAAAAACATGTGATTTTATTCTTTCTTGCTGAACTGGGACAATTTGTCTTAGTATTCTCCTTAGATAAGTTTATTTTGCCTCCAAATACTTCTACAATACTCTCTCCTAACACTTCCACTCATATCCTCAGATTTAGTGTTAGTAGTAAAGTATAGGAATACTCTTAGGAAAGCTGCTTCCTTTTAATTTTTAAACTGAATTTACTGAATAGGAATACAAATGGTCCATTAAAAGAGAAATAATTAAACTCTTTTAATAACTTTTTAAATCAGACACTTCTTTAGTATGGTGACTAGGTCCTTGCAAAATTTAATATAATCCCTTATATAACCTTATTAATGGGTATTAAACTAAAGGAGTTTCATAAAGATAGATAAATGTGTTCTCTTGGAAATTCTACAGTGTTTCAATTCAAAAGTACAACTTATGGGTAGGCTTTTCCTTGGTTAAATGACTTAATCCAATAAATTTCTTCTTCTCTTTAAGTATGCAGTACAACTGACCCTTGAACAACATGGGTTTGAACTGTGCAGGTCCACTTACATGTAGATTTTTTTACAGTACTGTACCATAAGTGTATTTTCTCTTTTTTATGATTCTCTTAATAACATTTTCTTTTCTCTGGCTTAGTTTAAGAATAAAGTATATAAAACATACAACATAAAAACTGTGTTAATCAGCTATTTACATTATTGGTAAGGCTTCCAGTCAGCACCAGGATTGTTAAGTTTCAGAGGAATCAATTTATACATGGATTTTTGGCTGGGCAGATGGTTGGTGCCCCAAACCCCACAATGTTCAACAGTCTAACTGTAATTTCATTTCAAAGATTTTTGTTTAAAATATGGTAAATGTTACTATTTCTTCTAAAACTGCATTATCAAATAAATTTGACAGCTTTTTTAGAGGGGAAATGTAAAGAATGCTAGTTATGGTTATGATGAGCAAAGCAGTATTTTAAAATTTAAGCATTATACTTTTTAGCCATATTCTGATATGATTTTTAACAATTACCAGGGATAGGATCATACTCATATGGAAAGAAGCATATGACATAACTTCACCTCTCACTAAAGCTAAAGAGTAAGCTGGAGAATAAAAATAATCCAACATGTTTAATTAGACAAGACATTAAAACAAAGTGAAATAATACAGTAGTAATTTGATTTTCAATCACACCATGCATAACTTCAATTATGGAAGAAAACCAATAAAGATATACTTTGCTGGTGATAAAGTGTTCTCCATCCCTACTTGATGCTCATAGTACCTATTGTCATAGATTCCAAAGTCAAACAGATATTTGACTTGGTTGTAATGTTGTTTTTCTTATTAATAACTAAAAATTAATAAAAGGATAATAAAATTAATTGCTCAATGTCTTCTCAAAGCATCAAAAATAAAATGATTACAAAATAAGTAAACTACTTGATATTCTTGTTGACATGCTTGTTCTTTTCCTTTTAAAATGACAGGAAAAGGGCACCTGGGTGGCTCAGTGGGTTGAAGCCTCTGCTTTCGGCTCAGGTCATGATCTCAGCATCCTGGGATCGAGGCCCGCATTGGGCTCTCTGCTCAGCAGGGAGCCTGCTTCCTCCTCTCTCTCTGCCTGCCTCTCTGCCTACTTGTAATCTCTCTCTCTGTGTCAAATAAATTAAAAATAAATAAATAAATAAATAAATAAATAAATAAATAAATAAATAAATAAATAAATAAAATGACAGGAAAAAAGCACCTAAATAGGCCATTCAAAAAAACTTTTTTAATATCTTCACTAGTCATAGGAGTAGTCGTAAGAACTACACATTAGTTATCTATATAAATGGTAATTCACTAAATAAAGAAATCATACATTCAATAAGGATTAACATATTACTATTGGCAAATTCAATAATATAAATAAAAACAGGTAAATAAATACAAAGCACAATTAAGTCACATAGTGGAACACATATAGTAATATGCTAGCCAGTTGTGTATCCCTGGACAAGAGGATTAACCTCCGTGGAACTCTGTTTCTTTGTATGGTTAAAAAAGGAAAGGAAAAGGAAAAGGAAAGGCAGATAGATAACTAAAATGTAGTTTATTTCTAGCTTTAAATTTCCATGATTCTACAAGCCAGAAAAAAATCCCCCAAATACATTCTTCCCTATGGAGATGGCTTAGAGAAAAGCAAAGATAGGCTTTGAAAGCAGACAAACATGAGTAAGTCTTACTCCTAGCTATGTGCACTGAGCAAGAATGAAGTCTGAGGCTCAGTTTCCTCACCCGTATGATGAGTATCAGACATATACCCCTGCAAGGCAGCTGTGAGAATTAGAAATGGTACACATAGCGCATCTAACATGATGCCCAAGTCAATGTTTGTGCTCTCTACTCCCCTTCTAAAGCCTCCTTGCCCTTTTCCTCTTCAGTAACACAGATGTTATGACTATGACAATGGTTCATGCTGTTACTCTTCCCCTAAGTCACCAAGAATACAGGTCTGAGTGTGGACCATTGTCTCCTCCCCCATGGCAAACAGCAGCTTTCAGGGTAGACCCTCTTTTCATACCTGGAAGTTATTTTCAAAGGTCATGTGGTGACAAAAGCTAAATGCATAAATATATACAGTCTATTATTTTTATAAGTACTGAGTATTCAATAAAATTCACTAATTAGAGAGGGCATTAAGTTTGGAAAATAACAGCTTATTCTGAGAATAAAGGCCACATTCAAAATATGCCAGCAGAAAATAATGTTAATATTTTTATTTCTAAATCATAGATATAAAAAGCTTGTAACTTATATGCTTTGTCTCCAAATCCTGGTATAAACATCATATATACACAATTTATTGACTACCTAAATGCCAGGTGCTATATTCAATTCTTAAATGTATTCTTGATTATGTTTGCAACTACCCCAAGATACAGATTGTGTTATCATGTCATTTTACAGATGAAGAAACTGAAAAGAGAATGCAAGGTAAGTCACCCAAAGGGAACAGCTAGTTTCCTTGTTTCCATTATGCTATACTGCTTCCTTCTAAGGCTTTCTCATTATACCCTGTGATATCCATCACTTTTCACATTATTGCAATTTTTTTATTTTTTACTTTATTTTTTCTTTTCAATACTAAAACCTTTCAAAATTTTCTCCACCAATGAGCCATCGCCCACTTCTGTGGCATGAAGAATTTCCCACCCAGAACGACAGTGTTGCACTCTAAACCATACAGGGAGCCCCTGCCTTATGGTCTGTGGGTGCCCACAGAGTACAACACCCACACTGCCCTACTAGCTTAGGTAAGGCATTATTGAGCAGGAGGAAGAAATGACCAAACAATGAGCAGAATTTTCTTGCCCTGAGTACTTCTAAATTTGTTAGTATACAAAAGAACTTTGGTGTCCTATAGCAGATACCTGTAAATTTCTATTTGTCTTCCCTCTCACCATTTCATCAATCTTCTAATTTCCCCCTAAATTAGTTTTAAGCGTTAGATGATGTATCCAGTATTATACAGATACATGTGATTTATCAAAATTCTTGCAGAAGATTTACCTTATATAACGTTTTTGGTCATGTAAAGTCGATGGTGTCTCAAGCAATTTAGCCAGAAGTAATTCTCTTAAAGCCTCAATCCGTGTTTCTACTTCAGCATAATCTATTTAAAAAGGAAAGAATATATAAGATTTACAGAATGGGAACTTAAAATCAAATTATGGAAAGCAGGGCGCCTGGGTGGCTCAGTGGGTTAATGCCTCTGCTTTCGGCTCAGGTCATGATCTCAGGGTCCTGGGATCGGGGCCCACATCGGGCTCCCTGCTCAGCGGGGAGCCTGCTTCCCCCTCTCTCTCTCTGCCTGCCTCTCTGCCTCCTTGTGATCTCTCTCCCTCTGTGAAATAAATAAATAAAATCTTTAAAAAAAAAAAAAAAAAAAAAAAAATTATGGAAAGCAGAACAGTGATTGCCTTGGGGAACAGGGGTTGACTAAGAAGAGGTACAAGGGAACTTTCTGGAGTGACAAAAACATTCTGTCCAGGGTGTGGGTTACATGGGTGTGTGCATTTGTCAAACTCACTGATCTATAAAATGTAAGGTTTGTGCATTTCACTGCATGTAGATGTACCACAATAAAAAAATGAAATTTTAAATTTTGAGTCCTTACGGATTTCATTTAGGAATTTATTAAAGCCCTGTGATATTTCTCCTAGTTGATAAGGCATTACCACAGGACATTTTAGGCTTCTATTACTTTCTATAACTCCTGCATTCAAGATAATTTCAAAAGTTATCTAGTTCACTTTAAAATAAGGTTAGAATTCATTTACAATGGCTTTTCTGAAGAGAAAAGATTAAAATGTAGGTTTCCACCTCTATAAAATATCCATAATTGATTCTTTCCAGTAAAAAAGATTTTTTAATAGCATCACGGTTAATAAATGGCAAAGAATGTCCAAGACTAATCTATCCTAAACCTATCCTATAGTCATGGTTTTTCATTTTCGCTACCCCTTGGTAAGAAAAGCCAAGTTATTTTTGAAGTAATGTTTTACATTTTTAAGAGCACCATATAAACAAAAACTAAAATGCACATAACTTTCTTTGCAGAATACATTCTACATTCTTCCTGTAAAAAGAAAGGAGATCTAAAAGTAATAAACAAATCTTACATTTTTTGAAAACCTGCACCTCCGTTTTCCCAAAGAGTGACTTGGCCTTTTCATAGTCATTAATAACAACATCATAATCACCCTTTAAAATAAAGAAACATTTTGGAGACTGTCAGTAAAGGATCATGAACACATTTGGCTAAGATTAAAAAAAAAAAACTCAGTAACTCTTTAAAATTTATGACATCATAACCATGGGTACATAAATATGTACTCTACCTTCTGAATATTCCTTTCAATATTTAGAGGAAGGTTGAAGAGAAACTTAAATCGCTGAAGCACATTGAGTGCATTTCTAGTGGAATCTGCCTTGTCCTTTCGACCTAATACTTCTTGAAATAATGTGTCCGCAGTATTACTTGCTCCTATTTTAAAAAGATCAAAAGAAGCTTAAATAAAACAATAGGCTGCTATTATAGCTTTACATTAAAACTCAATAGGCTTTTTTAAAAGTTAGCTGTTTTGGAGATCTTTTATGGTTTGCTAAAATACATTTCCACTTTACCCACTAAGGTTTTTCATATGTTAAAAATAGTATCCAATTAAAAATAACCATATTTACCAGGCCCAAATAAAATTGCTAATGTGAACCTACATTTATTTCAGCTACTCTTCTTAAATTTTATAGCAATTATAGGTCTTAGATTATTTCATTAATTCAGATAATAGGTTAAAACACACACATATACATACAGGCATACACAACTACACGAGTTAAATTCTCTGGATTAAATATCTGTACTATATGGTAATAAAACAAGAAAAATATTTATTTTTCAGAAAAGCTGTTCAAAAGTATTTCAGAACTAATTCTATTTCTTGGTAAAATTATCTGTTTATGCAGCAGGCACAAATAATTACATAAGCAAGTTAAATGACAAATTTTAACATATTATTAATGAATACTTACTTCTTAAATCAGCTAATTCAATTTATACACAAACTGGATATTTTGTATATACATATGTTTTTTAACCTAAAAGACTTCAAACTACACAAATCACTATAATGAAAGAATTGCTTTAACTAAAGCAAATTTTACTGTGCACAAAGTTTAACTTTTTCAACTTGTCAAATATTTTTAATTAGCCACAAGAAAAGAGGAGAAAAAGAATAACTGTTTTGGCTATTTGATCGTTTCTCATAAAAAGTTTCTACATTATCTGGTCTACTGACTATACTTTAAGCAAAGATGAAAAAATTACCTCAGTCTCACTGGGTGGCTTGCATGCCATATTCTCTAGTCCACACTGTGGGTGGCCTGATCGTGTTAAAAGTTGTCTTTGTAACATAATTGTTTTATCTAAATAATGTTTAAATTCTGTTGAAATTTTAAAGGCCTAATAGAAAAACTTTGTCAAGATAGCTGTTTTCACCACATGCTTTCAAATGCAGAATACTAAAGTTCTATAAGATGAGAAAAAATATATTCCCTACTTCCCACCAAACCACATAATGGTGGCTAAATAAAGTATTTGAAATCTGATTAGGGTTAAAACATTTTTTTTCACAGAAAATTAAGTTATTTGTTTATCATTTAAAATATAAACTTTGTGATTTGAGGCTTTATAAATGAAAAGATATGTAAATGCCACTAAATATTTTTAAATGGTTGATTACTTATATGTGGGCTGTGGGTGTTAAATTCCTAAGCACTTTTTTTTTCTTTTTTGCACAGTGAAAGAATTTGGGACAAAAGTATAAGTATTCAAAATTAGATTTTGCTCACTGTATTTTAAAGGTAAGAAAGAAATACCAACTAATAATTTTAACTCCTCTAGAAAGTATGAAAACAAGTACGAGTAGAAAACTCACTTATCATTAAATAAACATTTATTTAAAAATAAACACTTTATAGAGAAAAATTTATAGGCAAAAATTATAAATTATAAAATTGTAGTTTATTAATACGGAAGTGTATATATGGAGAATTTTAACATATGCACATAGAGAAATATGCTATGAAATAATTTTAATTTATAAATAATTTCTATCCATAAATTGTTAATTGTGTCATGAATTTTACCACATTCACAATAAAATTTGGGGAGTTTATAACTCTTTGATAACTGCATGATTATATCAGCAATAAAATAAATGAAAGCAGTGAAACTAAGCAGATAAAAATCACCAGCAGCTCACAAAATGCATTTTATGTCTTTATTCTCTAGGGCTAACTATACAGAAAAACAAAACCACTAAACTCAGTGGTGGTGTTCACACACGCAGTGACAGTGCAGATAAAGAATCAGTCAGACACTGGCCATGTCTCCCAAGAACAATTTTCCCCACATACCAATCTATCCACATCTTTACTCCACCTTCTCACACTGAGAACACCCAATTTTAAGGAAGCTGGCAAGAGTTTGAACAACCAGTGTGTACTCACAGAACAACAGTGAAAAACATGACTTAGGTCTTACAGGTTGCAGAACCAATCCAGCCTTGGGCAACTCTAGACCTGAAAGTTGGTTGTTTCTCCTCACGAGGGGTGTCACAACACTAGCTCATTGGACTATAACTGTCATGACCTCAGTTACAGATGCACCACAAGCACCAAGAGCAAGGCTGCTATAAAGGCACTGGGCTGCCACTATCATAGGTCAACAAGAGCCGTGACATTTTCCTCAATGTAAGACAGGAGAACATGGAAAAACTTTTAGGGTATTATGCTAAGTGAAATAAGTCAGAGACAGACAAATACTACATGGTGTCATTCATATATGAAATCTAAAACAAACAAAAAAACCTCAAGTCAGAGAAACAGGGAGGAATAGTGGTTACCAGGGGCTGGAGAGTCGGGGGGATGGGGAGATGTTGATCAAAGGCTATAAACTTCCAGTAAGAAGATGAATACATTCTGAGGATCTAGTGTATAGTATTGTGAATAAAGCTAACAATATATAAAAACTTGAAAACTGCTCAGAGTAAATCTCAAATGTTCCCACCACAAAAAACAAACAGAATTATGTGATGTGACGAAGGTCTTAGCTAATGCTAAGGTGGTAATCATATTGCAAGATACAAGGGTAGCAAACCAACCTGATGTATACTTTACATTTGTATTATGCTGTATGTCAATCGTATCTCAATAAAGCTGAAAAAAAAAAGATGGTAAGAAAAGACATGATAACACTGCACACTAACTAGTCAAACTCATATCTCCCTATTGATCTTATATCCTTAACAATGAAAAAAAATTAATTGTACCAGAAAGTCCTGTCATCTAGAAAAACTAGTCAAATAATTCTAAATTCTAATCATATCTTCTAATTTCAAGTATGTTTACTTAAAGTAAGCATTATACTTTCTATTATTTTGAAGTGACCCTATTGGTCCTTTTCAAGGTACTGACACCTGAGACTGGAGATGACAGAAGTGATTTTTAACTACACTCTCTGCTTGATGTGAGTTTGGGGAAGAAGGCAAATGGAAGGAGTACTCCCGCAAAACATACACACACCATAACACAATTTATTCCAGGAATAGGCAAGTTGAATGAGATTAGGAAAGGAAACGTTAAAGTACTTAACAATTTAAAATAACTTTAAAATATACACTTAAATTCATAGCAAAATCAGGATCACAGGGACCTAATAACCTATCCTATGTGTCAGTTTCTCTCAACAGATTTCAGAAAATGACCAGATATGCTGCCATCTGTAACATAAGGATATTACATGAATAGTATCATAACCAAAAGCTCATGCTTGTTTAGCCATACTGACACTGAAATTCTATAGCACTACTGAAAGTACAGAGAACTAGAATCCTGGGAATTAGAAAAGAGTTCCATACTGTTCCCAAGAACCAACTGTTCCCATTTGCTCAAATTCTAGTCAGTTGATAGCTTGAAATCAATCATGATGGGAAAATTTACACATTGGAAACATTAATATTACGGTTAGTTTTCTTTTTCATTTCTTTTCTGGAATGCCAATTGTTAAGCATTTACCAGCATACCACTAAGTCGATTCCTTTTTCGCAAACTTGATTCAATATTTCTTAGTGGTTTAAGACCTTACCTTTCTTCTCTTAATTTTACACATAGGATTTGGGTCAAATCATTCAATCCTGTTAAATTCAACTACCATATCTATGTTGGTGACTCCAAAATCATATATATTTTATGATGTCAGTTAGCTTAAGACTATAATCTTGAGAGAAGACATGGCACATGCACACAAACACAAAACACACAGACACACACACACACAGACACGCAGACACACACAGACACACACACACACAAGAATACTACTCAGCCATAAAAAAGAATGAAATCCGACCATTTGCAACAGGATGGACCTTGAGGGTATTATGCTAAATGAATGAAGTCAAACAGAGAGAGATAAATGCCATATGACTTCACTTCTTTGTGGAATCTAAAAAAAAAAAAAAAACCAAAAGAGAACAAAACAAAACCCAGACTCATCAACATAGAGGATGGACTGGTGGTTGCCAGAGGGGAGGGAGGCTGGGAGCAAAATGGGTGAAAGAGATCAAGAACTACAAACTTCCGGTTTTAAAATAAGTCATGGGGATGTAATAAATGGCATGGGTCAATAATAATGTATTTTAAAACAAAAGACTAAACTTCACATATACTTTCCTCAACATACAATAACTTTTTTAATGAATACTCATCACAAAGAAGTTCCTGATTCTGTACCAACCCAAAGATAATTCAATCAGTCTTGGCTGTTTTAAGGGGATCTCACAAGAGCATTCCTTGTGACATCCCAGCATCATCCTATGGGACCAATTTAGTACCTAAGAGGAACCCTGAGGATTTCCCTTTGAGTGAATCCTGGCAGCAGAGCTAAGGAGGGCAATAATCTGGAGCATCTCAGCGTTAGCAGACTTGAAGCACAGGAACAGTACCCTGAATCTAGGCAAATAGCTGGTCAAGTTTTAACACGAAAGACAGTAGAGTTTGAACGATCAACTCTTAGACCCTCAGTTCACCTGTCTTTGGCAAGAACTGAGGAAGAGGAAAAAAAGAATGAAGATGCCATGGAGGAAGAAAAAATATTTTAGCCTCTATGGATCCCTTATAACCTAAAAAGTTTTGGGAAGATTTGGTGGGTAGCATAAAGATATGCTAGACATACATACAATATGGAATGCTTACTCTATGCTAGGTGCTATTCTAAAAACTTAGTAATAATGTCTTCCAAACTCTTCTTGATTATTCTAAAAATATGTATTCTTAATTCACTTAAACTTGTTTATGTCCCTTAAACAGACACTATTCTTATCCCCATTTTATAGTGCAAGCAACTGAAACAAAGAGAGGTTATTAAATTTGCTCAATGTGACACACACAATTAGGATACACAATTAGGAGAGCCAGAAAGATATTCATGGGTACAACCCTCAAGAATCTCAAACTCAAGTCAAACTAAGTATTTACCTCTTTACTCTTCTCCTCATGCCCCAAACCTGCTCCTTTTTGCTCTACTTGAAGCCAGAAATCTGAAAGTCATCACTGACTACTACTTTTCTTACCACAGGAAACGTAACCAAACACTGCCTTTCTCATTTGCTCTACCTTCATCACCTCTGTTTTGGTTAAAAGTCCTCAGCACTTCATTCCTACATGACAGCTGTGCGGTTCTACCTGATGACTCTTCTTGTCTCTAGTCTAGTTCTCTCCTAATCCATTCTCTATGCAGATGGCAGAATATTCTTTTTTTAAATTAACGTTTAATGTATTATTTGCTTCAGGGGTACAGGTCTGTGAATCATCAGTCTTACACAATTCACAGCTCACCATAGCACATACCTTCCCCAATGTCCATCACCCAGCCACCCAAACTCTCCCACCCCCTCCTTTCCCACCCCTCTCCCCTCCAGCAGCTCTCAGTTTGTTTCCTGAGATTAAGAGTCTCTTATGGCTTGTTTCCCTCTCCAGTTTCATTTTGTTTCATTTTTCCCTCCCTTCCCCTATGATCCTCTGTCTTGTTTCTCAAATTCCTCATATCGGTGAGATCATATGATAATTGTCTTTCTCTGACTGACTTATTTCACTTAGCAAAATACCCTCTAGTTCCATCCACGTCATTGCAAATGTCAAGATTTCAGGTTTTGACGACTGCATAGTATTCCATTGTATATATACACCACATCTTCTTTATCTATTCATCTGCTGATGGACATCTAGGCTCTTTCCATAGATGGCAGAATATTCTTTATAAAGCTCATAATGTTACTTCTTTATTTAAAATCCCCCAATGGCTCACCAATAGTCTTCAGAATAAATACAAATTCTATTACACTGCATAGAAAGCTTACCCTGAGCAGACCCCCATCTATCTCACAGTCCTACATCTCACACCTGCACATTACCACAGGAATAAATTAAGCTAGAAGTCTGAAACTAACTCAATATCACAATCGTGCATTCACAGAATCACCAAAGATCTGATGTGAGTGTTATTAAATGTTTTAGCTATTCTTAACCCTATTTCATGGGGAAATCATTTGCTATACTTATACTTAAAAACAAGGAGATTCTTCTGGGGACTACTGCTGTCAAATGTTTACTACATGACTGAAAGAGGATAATGTACTTTTAAGCTGCTAATATTACAATAGAAATTGATTCATCTGATCAGTTTCTTCCAGATCATTAGGATTAGCAGCTGGGAACTAGAATGTCAGGGGGTAAAAAAAAAGATATAAGGCAAGTGAGTGGGACCCAAAACTTATATATCAGGTTTTATTGGCATATAATTTTTATAAAACATCTCACAGTTAGAAATACTCATCAATATGAAGCTGCCTTAAATTCACTTTGGAAAAAGACATGGTATAGATAAATCAATGACATGTAAGTGTCTGTCATTCTAGGAGCTGATAATATTTGCTTTAACACTGTTAGATATATGAAGATACGTTTCAGGGTTCTCGTCAAAGGCAATCCTGGCTATTGCTTCAGCACTTTTCTCTCTTTGATAATGTTATTTATATATGGGTCTCTTTTATGGTAGCAAGTTTCACTTCTTGGAAGCATACTGGCTTATTTTCAAATTATGATTTCTTATAAATAAAATGCAAACAAAACAGAACGTTCATTTTCAATGTTTTTGTTCCCCTTTATATTTATTAAATCATTACTATTTAGAAACAAATATTAAAAGGCAACTCACTGCCTGTTCTGTGAAACCAGGTCCAAGAACTATATTAAAGCTTGCTATAAAGTCCATAAATAGTTTTGGGTAGTAGGACAAAACTTACTGTTCAGAACATTCTCCAGTTTTTGCGTCATGGATCCTTCTACTTTTTCTGTTCCATCTGCTTCCAGTTTTTGATGGATAGCTAGAAAAAACATCTAGTTAAAGTGTGGGCTATCTTAGTGGGTGGGAAGACATTACATCAAAATGATATTTTTAAACAATTTTTTAAAATGGTCATATTATTTTCACTGCTGGAAAGAAGCACAAACATGCAAAAAACTCTGCAAAGTAACCAGGAGATACCAGTCTATGTTACTTATAGTTTAATACTATTAAAATAGTATAATACTACATATACCCAATCATCTGATCATTAAGGCTGAGTGGTAAAAACAGTTCAACTAAAAAAGAAAAGTGAGAGGTAAGTAACTAGTATCTTTGATATTTGGCCATAGGAAAGTCATTTTTATTTCTCAGTTTCACCATATGCAAAATAGAAGGACTAGTATTTGAAGTATACCAACCTCAAAATATTTCATTTCAACCTTGGACATAACATGGCAAAATACATACGATTCAAGTTCTTTTCATTTCTATTATAATATCCCTGGAAGATCTCAAGAACTCTCCTTTAACATCTACCAATATATCAATTTGTGGATATACATATTATATTGGAGTTTTTTTCTATTATTGATATGTCTGCATGGTTCTGAAAAACATCATTTAACAATCACAAAATTTATATTTAAAAAATGTTTTACCTACTGTAGAGTAGGTTTTAAACAGAGCAAATTAGGCTTACCTAGGTGAAGCACTAAGAAAATTTTCAAAATGAAATGAATGACCAAATATAATTTCAAATTCAAAATAATAAAACTAGCAAAGCAAACATTAATTGAGCCGTGACCTTAAATTAAGCATAATGATAAATTTCTAATGTTTATTGCTCATCTGGTAAGAAGTCAATAATGTATAATATTTCTGTTTCACAGAGAAGAAATCCATGGTTCCAGGAAATTAAATAACTTGACCAACATCACAAAGCCAAATCCCAAATTTGAACACATGCTGTCTGATCCCAGAAAACACTTCACCCCATATTGTCTATACTGCATAGGCAAGAAACTTAACTTGGCTAAGTTTGTTTTTCACATCTGTAGAATGAAAATAATAGACTTACTATGTTAGTTGGGAATTGCATTCAGTTGCAAATAAATGAGACCTCTCTCTAAAATAATAGCTGCTAAACACCCAGGATTCTATTATTTCACATAACTTCCTTTAGCAAAATTTCAAATGTAGGATGTCTAACTCCATGGCTTTACACCCAGTACAGTGAAATTAACAACACTCTGATAATAGCTACTTCTCCAACATTCAAAGAGAATGTTCCTTCTAAAATTCTTAAAAGGATTTTACAGGTTCTGCATTAACCCATCAGTCATGAGTGGTAGATTTATACAGGGTGGGGGGTGGCCTGCTTAGGCAAAAAGAAAATTTTTTAAAATTTTATTATGTTATGTTAGTCACCACACAGTACATCATTAGTTTTTGATGTAGTGTTCCATGATTCATTGTTTGCATATAACACCCAGTGCTCCATGTGCCCTCCTTAATCAATCACAATTTTGTTTCCTTTGACTCACTGATTAGAAAAGTGTGGAGAAAAGTCAGTGCTCAAATGCACTATAAAGATATTCTCAATACACAATAACATCTACTTCTCTGCTTCTTTTAATTACTTTCTAATTTTGGTTCTGCCCTTTTTTAATACCTTTTTTAGAGCAATTTCAAATTTTGTTTGAAATCCATAAACAGATTGCTTCTCTATTAGAGAAACACATTCAAAGAAAGAAAAAGAAATACATTTGGGGGGGGAAATCAGCCAGTATATTCTTAATTGTCTTGGTTGACTCACGAGTGGAAAAAATGTTCTTTATTTAACCTTTCAAATTTCAGTTATGTAGTAATAGTGACATAAAATGTTTCTATATATCAAAACCTAAACTTAACTTGAACTTGTTTAATTAAATGGAAAATAACTTCCCTATCTTTAAAGAAAGGAGATAAAAATGCTCAAATATAAAAAAGCTAAACTAAAAACACTGCTCACACTATTCATTTAAATGCTGGTGTAATTTTCTGACAATCCTGTTGTAAAAGAACTTGTGGCACACATTCCATTTTATTAAGGGGGCATTGCATAAGATTCTTCGATGGCAATAAGATATTGCATCTTATAGTAGCCCTGATTCAAATGCTGCTTTCTAAATCAAAACCATTAAAGAAAATCATGCAACCACATTTCTGTTGCTGACAAAACCCATCACTGATCAGCAGGTCAAAACGAGGTAAGCCTGGCTCCCCTCAGCTCAGTTTACAGCTCTTTTTTGCTGACAAAGCAGCTTCCTGCCACCCATCTCCAGCACAGCAGAGCCACTGTCAAGCTGTCAGCCAAGCATGAGGACCACGAGACACTGGGATCTGATAAAGGCAATCCTATTTTCCAGAAAATTAAACCAAATAACCCAATGTCTGGTTCACTTTACCTTTTATTTTGTCTAAAAACATTTTTAAATAGTATAACTCAATAAGCAACTTGGTACATGATCACAGGTTTGTTATTGTTTCTAATCTATTAAAACTTAAATATGTGAAGCAGTTGAACACCATAAAATTGTATTTGGGAAACAAAAAAAGTATGAATATAAAAGTTCTATTTAAAGAAAAATCAGAGTTATAGAAAGGCTGCCTATCGATTCACTGAAATTGTTTTATTTAACTCTAATTAAATGTGGACATCAAGTTTGTAGTTTTCAATTAAAAAATTCAAAGTAATGTCTACACATTTATACAATGCCATTATTAAATGAGGCACTATGAAAGGACATATGTGTATAAGCAATGTCTATAAAGATTTATGTCAGGTACACTGTGATCCACATACTCTAACCACTACATATTACTACTAGCCTATAAGACAGGATTATTCAAACTAGGTCAGAGACTAGAAAACTGTTTCTATAAAGAACCACACAGTAAATATTTTAGGCTTTGTGGGCCATATAGGGCCTCTATCTCATATTCTACTTCTCTCTCTCTTTTTTTTTTCCCCAAACAAAACTTGAAAAACAGCCATGTTCCTGGCCTGTACAAAGATGGGCTATGGGCTATTTTGGCCCACATGCCAACCTCTGAGAATAATACTTACTAAAATAGAAGACTAAGAGGAGTTAGAATAAGATGTCTTAAAAATTTAAATTTGTAGAGAGCTTTGCAAACATTTAGTTCCTACTTCTTATTCTACCAAATTTTTATGAGAGTGACAAAATTTTATAAATTACATTTAAATAGGTTAGGTAATCTATGAATGCTTTCTTCCCTCAGTTATACTGGAAAAAAAACAATAAATAATAAAATAATTACAACTATTACATAGAAGGCTAAAAGGTATAAAGCATTCTCACTTAGAGAATTGGATCCTTGATAACCATACATGCCTATAACCTTCATATATCAGTAGACACAACAGAATGTGCCAAAAAATCAGTTATGACTTACAGTGCCTCAAGTAGCAGCAATAAAAGTAACATGAGAGGAAAGGTCAATTGTATATTGAACAACACGTTTTATTTACTCTGCTTTGGCCTCTTTGCTAAAGTATTCTTTAGTATAACATAAATAAAAGTAATTCATACCATTTGGGTCCATAATTGTTCTTAAAAGAAGCAAGTGATAATGCTGGATTTGCCAATAAAAAAAAACGAGATCGGACAAGTGACAAACTCAAGGAGCAGTCAGGGAAATGGTCACCAAAACAAAGGTGATGATCAGAAGGCACTGAGGAACTGAAGAAGGCCTTTATTTTTTTTAAAGATTGTATTTATTTATTTGACAGAGAGAGAGAGATCACAAATAGGCAGAGAGGCAGGCAGAGAGAGAGGAGGAAGCAGGCTCCCTGTGAAGCAGGGAGCCCAATGCGGGGCTCGATCCCAGGACCCTGAGATCATGACCTGAGCCAAAGGCAGAGGCTTTATTTTTTTTTTTTAAAGATTTTATTTATTCATTTGACACACAGAGAGAGGGATTACAAGTAGGCAGAGAGGCAGGCAGAGAGAGAGGAGAGAGGAGGAAGCAGGCTCCCTGTTGAGCAGAGAGCCCGATGTGGGCCTCGATCCCAGGACCCTGGGATCATGACCTGAGCCGAAGGCAGCGGCTTTAACCCACTGAGCCACCCAGGCGCCCCTGAGGCTTTAACCCACTGAATCACCCAGGCGCCCCTGAAGAAGGCCTTTAATGATATGAAAAGCTCCATAAACATCACCATGGCCTGGCGAGAACTCATGTGAAGAATAACTGGTAAGAAACCATGGCTCATCAAGACTTCAGGAATGAAGAGAATGGCAGAGTGACTGCCATGGAAAAGTAACACAAGTTGCTGGGAATATTTTGGCAGGATATAGTAAAGTAAAAATGACAATAAACACATTGAGGTCAACACTGGCAGAGAAGTTATACTAGACATACCTGTCAAGTTTTAATTAAAATAGTTATGGATATACACAGGGAAAAAGCAAACTGACAACAGCATAAAGACTTAAAGATATATAAAAGCCATACTGTCTACTTGACTGGGATGGATGGAAAAACACCCTTGGATGCATATGAAACAGTCCATTCAAAGAGAACACAGATGACAACACAGACGATATTTTAAAAAGCAGAGAAAGGTGTTTATTTATACTCTGTCATCTCTGTTGAGCCTAGTTCTGACAGGAAACATCTAATTTTTTCATAACTATCTTCAGGACTGTAACTCTCCTCTCCAATTATTCTTACCTCTAATAACTCCTTTCCCTTTACAATCATTTAGAGACCACATTTGCCAACACCCAGTATAGCAGGAAACAGAAGGAAACTAGTTGAGGCATACAACTACTGAGCAACTCAGCAGTGTACTGAAAAACAGAAAATGTGCTGGGTACTACACGGGAGAGAAGAAAGGAGTAGTATTTTTATATAAGGTTATTCAGAAATAAATCATAAAAGATATCTGACATAGCAAAGGAAGTGTTAAAAACTGAAGATATGCGTCTACAGATTCTAAAAGCTTTTCAAGCATTGGGAAAAATGAATAAAGATAAGACCTATATTCTACTACATCCTGAAAAGGTGTGTTTTTTTAAAAAATTCAAGTTGAAACAAGTATATCTTTTAAGCATTTAGGGAGAGAGAAAAATAATCAATTCCTCTGTAATAAAGAATTACATTGGCTCAGGATTTCTCTCGGTAACACTAAAAGACACTGAATTCAGAAGACAATTCTTCTTGTTCATGTATGAAAGCAAGAGACATTTCCAGATATGCAAGAATTCGAAAGCTCTAGCACAAAACATATATCCCACTGTTCAAAACAAAAAATTCAAATAGAGAAAAGATGAAGTATAAAATGACTGGAAATAAAAACTAAAGCCAATTAAATTTTTATGACTATATGGTAAATTTTAATGAACTATGTTAAATATGTCATAAAATTAAATGCAAAAGACAAAAATAAATCTAAAAACATAATAACATGAAAAAGAAATGGTAAAATAAAAAGGTAGCTAACCAGGTTAAATTGAGATCAGGAAAAGGGAAAGAGCACAAGAAATAAAGATGTCCTGAACTGCTGTCATACACAACAGGAGTCAAAGACAACCTATGATAGAACTTAAAAATAAAAACATTTCTTCCAAATATGGAAGATGTGCAACCAACATGGTCTATATGGCACAAAGGGAAAAATGAAAACTAAAAAATATGATACAACAATAAAACAAAAGGATAAAAATGTCAGTTATGATAAATATACATAACAAATTCTCCTACTAAAAGGCAAAGACTCTCAAAATGGCATAAAAATATAAAAATCCTACCATGTTGCTTACCAGAGAGATGCCAAAATCAAATTTCTAAAGGTTAAAAAGAATATGATGTAGAATATATTAGGCAAATGCATGCAAAAGGAAGGATATGAAATATTAATATTATACTGTAGTAAGGAACTTAATCTTGCCCCAAAAGAGGTCTGCCCTTTGCCCTCAGCTCCTGAGAGGTTACCTCTAAGCTCTTTGAATTCTTACCTGATAAAAGTGTCTTTGTTTACTTGGGGGCCTTGGGTCACATCAGATAGTCTAACAATGTGATTTATGTGAAGACTCTGGGTCACTCAGCATCAGCTTGACTTCCAGAGGGACTAGAGATGGAGGTAGGCCACTGGAACAGTCAATTATGTCTATGTGACAGAGCTCCAGTAAAAATTATGGACACCAAGGCTCGGATTCCCTGGACAGCGATACTCCACGTACACTGTCTCACATCATACCAGGAAAATCAATTCCATCTATGACTCAACCATGAGAGGGCAACTTTCACTCCATGCACAGAACTTTCCAGCACTGTGCCCTATGCATCTTTTCCCTTGGCTGATTCTAATCTATATCTTTTCACTATAGTAAACCATCACTGTGAGAAAAACAGCCTTTGGTGAGTTCTATGATTTCTTCTAACAAATTATCAAACTTATATGTGGTCTCGGGAATTGTCCCTAATTTCACAGCTATCATTATTACACTGTAATACTATAACAATATCAAGAGAATCCAAGCCACCAAAAGTTACAAAGAAAACATGTTTTACATACAAATAAAAATTGGCAGAATCAAAATTAAAGTGGGCAATTTCTCTGATGTGTTTATCATAAATAATCTAGATTTTAAAAATGTAATCAGGCATTGATAATATATCAGAGTGCCCTGATGAGAACATGCCCTCCCTTCCCATTTTCATCTTGGCACAGTTACAGAAGATTGATATATATTA
Organism: Ailurus styani; assembly: GCA_002007465.1. Classification (NCBI taxonomy): domain Eukaryota; kingdom Metazoa; phylum Chordata; class Mammalia; order Carnivora; family Ailuridae; genus Ailurus; species Ailurus styani. Next base: position 585,069 of record LNAC01000708.1, read on the forward strand.
AGAAACACATTTTCTTTTCATGTTACACTAGACTCTAACTTTTAAAAACAAATCCACTACAAACTATTAGATCTAAGAGGAAAATTAAATTTTCAAATATTAAAAACACAAGAAAGGACATCACTGAAGAATCAATGTAAATAAAGGAAGTAGAACACGAATTGATAATGAGAAGGGCATATAACATGGATTTTAAATGATTTAAAAATTTTAACGCAATGCTAAAAATGGAAATCTTGATGAAATAGAGAACTTCAGAGGAAAACCAAATCAAAATAAACAGAACACAGTAGAAATTTCAAAAGCTTAAAAAATGGATTTTCAAAAAGTATATACACACTTAAACATACAACTACCAGCACCCGTTCCACTGGAACCCACTTGATCGATCATAGTATCTCTAAAGGAGGAACACAGACACTAAAGGCCTCCTGATATAATAAAACAAAAAGTACACACTACCACGTATGATCAAAAATGTTGAAAACCAAATCTAATCTAATGTCCAAATAGTTTAAGGCCAAGTAATACAATGGAGAGTAAAATAAATTGACACCATGAGGAAGTAATCAGTCAAATCCAGAGTATGGGATATATCCTATAGGACAAAGACCATTTCTTCCACAAATCAATTGCATGGGGGACGACTGGGGGGGGGGGCAGGAGCAAGGCAGTAAAGGTAAAGGGATTGTTCTAGTTTAAAAGAGGCTTAAGAGACTTAAAAAAAACAAATGAAATGCCTGGACCTTATCTGAATCTTGATTTGGACAAACCAGCAATTAAGAAACCTGGAGGGTAATTGGGGGAAATTTGAATATGAAATGGGTATTAGATGATATTGAAGAATTACTGAAACTTTTTTGGTTGTGTCAATGGCATTGTGGTTACATAGGTAAACGTCCTTATTTGGGAGGAATCATACTGTAGTACATATGTGGGAGGGAAATGTCATGCTGCTTTAGACTCACTGCTTGAGATCAGTAAAACACAAACCAACCAATCTCAAAAAGCATAAAGAAGCAAGTATGAAAAGATATTAACTTAATTCTAGCTGACAGTTATATAGGGATGACTATACCATTCTACTTTTAACATGTTTGAAATTTTTCATAACAGAAAAGTAAAACAAATTACCTGAGCAAATAATTGATTAGCTCTTTCAATATATTAGCTTTTTCAGATTTCCAACCTATAATTCCTAAACTACATAACCCATCACACAGTACCTACATATATACACATACAGACTCCTGTGCTTCTGTGGAACATTGATGCCAAAACCTGACCAAAAAAGCCTATAGATCAATTTCACTTAAGATAATAAGCAGAAAAGTTTCTGAAGAACTACTAATAAATCACATGCTATAGTATATTAAAATAATTACCCAGAGGAGTACTCTAAAGAATAAAGGAGGTATCTAGCATATACAACTATAGTCTGTAAAGTATAGACACTATAACTACAATTTTGTAACATGTACTCATATAAGCCAACAACAAAAAGACCAAAAGGAAATACATCAAAATGTTATTGTCATTATCTCTACAATGGGATTACAAGTAGTCTTTGTTTATTATTTATTTACTGTTTTTTGTAATATACATTTCATTTACATCAAAACATAGAAATATGAGATATGTGTGTCTAAACTTTTTGAATTTATTATTAAAATCACTTTCTATATGCCATAGAGCCACCTGCTCATGTGATTAAGCAGTTGGTCAAAATGATCTTTGTTAAACATTAAGTTACCAATATACTTCTAGGGCAAATGTGATAGATAAATGAGACAATATAAGTTTAATGCACCAAATAAAACTTCTGATATCTGCCAAGACTGAAGCCATTTATAAAACTAAAGCCATAAATAAATATACATGTGTATACAAATACATGTTTAAAAAATAGAGAAAAAAGTCAAACATACGTTTCTGTTAAGTGAAATAATTTTAATTACAGTAATTTCTGAGAAATGCTAATCACATATGGCCAATTATCATTTGCATAGCTACTAGGGAATTAATAACAACTCTATTTGATAATGCTAAATTCTGTTCATATATGCTCAGGTTTCTATTGTTAATAACATTGATAACTTAGAACATCAAAAATGACAAAGAAAGAAAGAAAAGCAATCCTTTAAAAAATATAAAGCACATAGTCTTTATCAGAGAAAATTACCTAATATCTCTGTTCTCTCCTAGGCGTTCACATTTTACTCCTTCAAAAACCAAACTCCTACTGGCAAGAAAAGAGCTGTATCAGGTGCACATTTAACTTTACAGAAGTCAATCATGCTTGTTTGATCCAGGAGGAGAGGGGTTTTAAAAAAACAATAAAAAGATGTCTATACTTTAAGGATACAAATTAATTTTTTTTTAAAAAAGTCTTATTGAAGTGAAGATAGTGTGGCCTCTTAGTCTATACTTAAAGTTACAGGTACTTACATATAGGTACTTATATAGGTATCTCTGTTTTTAAAAAGAATTAGGCTTTTATTAATATAGCTTGCTTTTTACTAAACATTAATTTGATTTCTATTAATTAAAGGTGATTTTAAGGGAAAAAATATAAACAACATCTTCCCCTGAAATGTCTAAAGCTATGCTATTTCTAGTTAATCTAATTTCTTTCCCATATAAAGACAACAACATGGATGGTGGACAATTTAACTACTGTATATGGGGCCCATGGGGTGATACCTAAAAAGAATAACACATTATCATCAGTCCTTTCCAAACCACACAATGGGTCACATATACAAAATTAGTCACATGTGTAAGATATTGATGGCTATAAAAGGATTTTTAAAATTCTAGACTATTACCTATTGGGATTTAGTTTCTTATCAGCCCTGGAGATTGGGCATGATGGAGAGGCAAAGTAGTCTCCTATTTCACATATGTACAATGGGTCAACAAAAGCCTCATAGACAAATATTTAAAGTATCAAGCCTTCAAAGAGATTCCAGCCTGGTCTGCAACAAATATTTATGGCGCATTTTAGATCTCTACTTTTATAAATACAGACTGAATGTCACACCCTGTAAACACTCTGCAAGCAGAGTGTCAGATTTCCGTTGGGAAGCCCCAGCAGATGGCTGTGAGGGTCACCTTACCAGAGAGAGCATCCTGGGCTTCAAAGAAAGTACTAAGACCTCCTTTCACATATGCCAGGCTCCCTTCACTTTTCTTGTTAGCCTGTCTCTTCAGGTTGGTAACTGCCATTTTGAGCTGTTCAAAACTGAAATGAAATCAAGAAACCAAAAGTTTTAGACTCCTAAAAAGCAAAAAGGAATTAAGATAATGCATTAAATGTAAAATATGGAAGGAAGATACAGACTGATATAATATGTAACCAGATGAAAACAAAAAGCCTTCAAATTCTTACCCATATTTAATACTTTTATTTATTACAAATGACAAAATTTAGCAACTACAGAACTATATATCTGTAGCCTTCATATGGTCATTCCAAATATGTCAGACCCCAAAGGAGTAAATATACATGTGGGTATTTCTATAAGCAATATATATTTATATTATGTGTTGATATGCCAGGTAAGGACTCTTGAATATCAACTCCCTGATGGGCAGACCTAGATCAATTCAGTGGTTATCAAGTTATCTAAGACAGAATCCCTCTGTAAGTTCACTTCTGTATTCTGTATATAAATTAAGCATACCATTATTCACCACATCAATATCTAGTCCTCTGTCATTAACAATGAAATTACAGAAAAACTTGGGGGTCAAAGGGCACTTGGGTGGCTCAGTTGGTTAAGCATCTGTCTTTGGCTCAGGTCATGATCCTGGAGTCCTGGGATCAAACCCCAAGTGGGGCTCCCTGCTCAGTGGGGAGTTTTCTTATCCTTCTTCCTCTGCCCCTCCCTTTGCTCCTGCTCTCTCTCACTCTCTCTCAAATAAATAAATAAACTCTTAAAACACACACACACACAAAAAAAAAAAAAAAAAAACCTTGGGGGTCAATTCACAATTAAAAAAACTAAAAAGACCAAAATATTTCATCTCTACATCTCAAGCAGAGAAAAATAGGTAGGCCTCAGAAGTTTTATTTCCAGGTAGGCTAAGAAAACCTGGCTATAAAATTTTGAATATATTCTTCAGTGCCATGATAGCCCTACACAGAAACCAGAGATCAATTCTGACATATAGTAATACAAAAAGCACATCCATAATGTAAAATTAGAACCATCTTCTGCAATGAAAGATTTGACATTTATTTTAAAAATTTATCAGGACTGGGGCACCTGGGTGGCTCAGTCACTTAAGTGTCCAATTCTTGATTTCAGCTCAGGTCAAGATCTCAGGCCTGTGAGATAGAACCCTGCCTCAGGCTCCACTCTGAGTCGGGAGTAGGCTCAAGATTCTTTCTTTCTTCCTCTCCCTCTGCCCCACCCCTGAGCTCGGGCTCTCTCTCTGAAAATAAGTAAAGAAATCTTAAAAATTTATCAGGATTCTCTTTCTCTGTCTCTCTCTCTCTCTCCATATATATATATATATATATATATATATATATATATATATATATATATACATATATACACACCATCTCTTCTTCGTGTTTTCTAATGGTTTTCATTCTACTGGGTGAAGGAAAAATTTCTCCTAAGGTATTATCTTAACAAGTTGACTTTTCAAGAATGTAAATTTTAAGCAATAAATCATTCATTTATTCAAACACTGTTACTAAATATAATTGTTTAAATCAACCTTCCAAAAAAGTTACAAACATGCTCTTGTAGAGAGTGCAGTAAAATGTAATTAGCAGACAAAAGAAGCACTTCAATGTGGAAATACGACCTTGGCCATTTTTTGGCTAATTTTAAGGCAAGTTTTTGCAAAATGACAAATCAACTCATCTTCCTTTGTTCTAGGGAAGGAGGTATGCTAATTTACAACAAGACTTGAAAGTCCTATTATTTGAAAAGAGAAAGGTCATGTTTAGACATATCAATTTAGGTGCCCAGCTGAGTCCACAAAGTTTTAATGTGTTACACAAATATGAATTATATAGAAACAATAAGATAGCAGGAGATAAGAATCTGCTAATTAATAATAGCATTTCATAAATAAGGGAAAAGACATTCTGAGATAGTCATGATCTCACCCAAAGTCGAAGGACTCCTACCTAAGTGGCAGAGGCAGACCAAAAACCCACATAATCATATAATCCTATTAGGTACATCCACATGAAACCATGCATAGTCAGTAGTCCAACATCCACTGACCTGGTGGTTGAGTGGTTTTCTATAAGATACCAGGCAGCTGAAAAATTCTCACTTGTAAAATCAGCACTCATTCCAGGAAACAGCATTTCTAAGTCCTTCTGGGGAAATTTACTTCTAAGGGAGAAAAAAGGTTTAAAATATACTTGCAGTACTATTACTACAATAATGCAACAGACATCCCAGAGTTCCTAGGATAATATGCATGACTACAAACTATTATGATTATACATCATACATTATGGAGTCTATGTTTACATGTGTATACAAAATATATTTCCTACACTGCAGCTGATTTATCATATAAACTTTGTATGTATAAGAAATTAAAATACAGAAATTACATCAATATAGAGTTTAAAGTTTATGATATCTATCCAAATATGCAATCATTCTCTATTCAATAGATAAAAATCAAAATTTGGATACAATGAAATGTAAGAACTTTAGTTTGTTAAAATGGTTTTTGTTAAAGACATATGAAAGTTGTTTTAAAAATACTAATGCCTACTGATAAAAATTAGAGTTAATTATAAAATACTCATATTTACATGTCTATATCTAGAGTAATTTTTTAAGAAAAGCTTGTAACAGGTAATACCTTACCAGAAGCTCACTTTCTTGCCTACATTTTTATGACCAACTTGTGGATCATTTCGTTTATCTATTTGTTCAAATAATAACTAAATACTACTACAGTTCAGGCTCCATGCTGGAAGTTAGACAGCTGTGTCTAAGAGCAAAAGTAACAGGCAAATGCTGTTATGGGCTTATCAGCTAGTAACCCTCACCATATCCGTTTCTCTTCATTTGTGCAGGATGAAGTCCAAGTTCTATAGTCAAGTCTCTCCATGATTCAAACCTGCTTATCTCTCAGGACTCATTCCTGCTACTCTAATCCCTAAAACTAAAGCTTTAGCAAATTCAAAGGGATTATATTTTCCTGCACACATATTAATTTTTACTTCGTTCCTCTGATCTTCTTCCTCTTCCTCTTCGTTCCTCTGACTGAAATGTGTTCCCCAGTCCTATACATTGGATAAGCCAAACTCATGGGGTATGGACAGGACACAGCATTGTTTTATAGTACAGTGTATTTGGGGTAAGGTTGGGGGGAATGGGGATTTTCACCACCCTGGAAGAAAATGTGGACAGGTCCAATGACTTCTACTCACTCTCATTTGAGAGAGAGTTGATGTCACATTACTATAAGCATAGCCTCAATTCAGAAATTAAGCAGTGAGGTTGGTGGGAATGCAAACTGGTGCAGTCAAAATGGAAAACAATATGGAGGTTTCTCAGAAAGTTAAAAACAGAATTACCCATGATGCAGCAACTGCACTACTAGGTATTTATCCAAAGGATACAAAAATGCTGATAAGAAGGGGCATATGAATCCCAATGTTTATAGCACCATTATCAAGAGTAACCAAACTATTGAGAGAGCCCAAATATCCATCAACTGAGGAATGTAAAAGAAGATGAGGTATATATACACAATGGATTATTACTCAGCCATCAAAAAGAATGAAATCCTACCATTTGCAATGACATGAACGGAGCTACAGAATGTTATGCTAAATGAAATAAGTCAGAGAAAGACAAATATCATATGATTTCACTTATATGTGAAATTTAAGAAACAAAACAGATGAACATAGAGGAAGGGAAGGAAAAATAAAATAATATAAAAACAGAGAGGGAGGCAAACCATAAAAGACTCTTAACTATAGAGAACAAACTGAGGCTTGCTGGAGGGGTGGTGGGTGGGAGTGATGGGCACTAAGGAGGGCACTTATAATCAACACTGGATGTTACATGTAAGTGATGAATCACTAAATTTTACTCCTGAAACCAATACTACACTCTATGTTGACTAATTTGAATTTAACTTTAAAAAAAAATGAAGAAAAAGAAAGAAATACAACAATAAAAAAAAAAAAAAAGGAACTAAACAGTGAGGTCCAAGATCAACATTCCATCTTTTCAAAAAAACTCTCTGATCTCTAATGGAGTTGTATGACTTGCAGGTGACCAGTCACCTTGCATACAACTTTCAATAGGCTGGAGCCTGCTCTCTCCAGCAAGGTGCTCATCTGGTCCCAGGAAACATCTTTCCCAGGACAGACGCCTTTACTGTCAATGTGCACCATTCGAGTGCTCTTAGGTGCCAGGGGTTTCTGTTTCACAAATGCAAGGATCACTTTTACCTGGTGGCTCCATGGAAGCCACAATCACCAGAATGAGTGAAGAAGAGTACACATTCACCATACCTTCCCTTGACAGTCTAGCCACAGCTTTCAATAAAGAATCTCACAAACCCTCTCCCTTCACTCCTGGTTCCCTTTATTGCTTCAAACTCCCTAAAAGGGCAAGGGATGCAAACATCAAAACCAGCTATGATCTCCTCTGTAAACCCTGCACTTTAATCTAGAATCCAACATCTATTATGTCAGTACCTCAGTCAAGAGAGACCCACTCTATTTCCTATCACTTACCTTTCTCACTATGATCTTTTTTTTAAGGGGAAAGAAAGCCCTGCTTAGCACTACAGTAAAGGACAAGGTAAAATGAGATTTTTTTTTTTTTTTGACAGAGAGAGAGAGACAGCGAGAGAGGGATTAGAAGATGGGGAGTAGGAGAGGGAGAAGCAGGCCTCCCGCTGAGCAGGGAGCCCGATGTGGGGCTCAATCCCAGGACCCTGGGATCATAACCTGAGCCAAAGGCAGACGCTTAATGACCAAGCCACCTAGATGCCCCGTTAAAATGAGATTTTAAGAGAGTCATGGACATCCAGCTGGCATCACCTCAGAGACTAAGTCAATCTTGCATCATTCCTCACTGGCTTCAAAAGTTAAAAGACTACAGTCTGAATATTCTCGGTGTGTGTGTTTCATAACCTTAATGGTCATTTTTACCAGACAGGATCTCAGAGAGGGAGCTGGAGAACTCTGCATTTTTAGAAGTTTATTTTGGTTTGGATTCTTCTTGCTGGTTTGATACTTTACTTAGTAATAAAATCCTATCACCTTTGGAAGTTTTTCTCTTTTTATTTATTTGTATATCATGTCTCCAAGTTAGAACTTTTGGGGAATAAAATGACTGAGTGGAAAGAGCTGAGCCTTAGCTAAGTAACTAGAAACACTTCCTTCTGATATGCATAGGCCCATACCCCATAGTTCTACTTTAACTGGTGGGTAACATGTGTCTAGAGTGCTATGTCAAGGATCATGTGTCTAAACTGGAAAGAACAGCAAGATGAATTAGTGGGGGTCTATAAATGGTGTGAGGGAAAAGTACATGGAAAAATACCTACCACTTTCTTGTCAACCTTACTTCTATACGATACTTACACTGGTATTCTATGTGGTCCTAACATTCCGTTTGTTCAGAAAGTTAAATTATCTTAAAATCAAAAAGCACTAAAGAATCATCTGATATCAACTAAATCCCTACTATTTACAGTCTTGATGACTTATTCAACTATGTGAAATCCTCTTCTAACAAGGATCAGTCCCAAACTCACAGATTAAAGATACAGCTGACGAAAAAGCAGCAAAAAGGGACTCTGGCAAGTCAAAATGAGCTTCTTTATCCTTCACTCAAACCCTGTAGTTTTATTACAATTGGGTGGTTCCCTACCCATAATCAGAGCAGAAGTGTGAAGAGGAATTAACAGTGTCAAAAAAGGATCTATGATACAATAACAACAAGTAAAAGAAACAAGTACAAAATGCAGACACAAAACCAAATACAGCAGTTGTATGTGTCGGTGAAATGGTTGAGACAACACATCCTCTCCATGGTTTAACAGTTAAATCATGCTCAACATAATAAAAAACAAAAACAAAAACCCTATTTGTGTTTTTCTTTATGTGATATAATGAAATCAAGGTGCATCTATGTTGTTGCAAATTTTATTTTTAAGATTTTATTTATTTGACAGAGAGAGAGAGAGATTACAAGTAGGCAGAGAGGCAGNGCTCCCTGCCGAGCAGGGAGCCCAATGTGGGGCTCGATCCCAGGACCCTGAGACCATGACCCGGGCCAAAGGCAGAGGCTTTAACCCACTGAGCCACCCAGGAGCCCCTGTTGCTGCAAATTGACAGGATATCCTTCTTTCTCATGGCTGAATAATATTCCATTATACATATATGCATCTTCTTCATTCATCCACTAATGAACAGTTAGGCTGATTCCATACCTTAGCTATTGTGAATAAAGCTGCAATGAACATGGGAGTACAAATATCTCAATATTCTGTTTTAATTTCCTTCAGATATACACCCAGAAGTAGAATTGCTAGATCATACGGCGGGTCTATTTTTAACTTTTTGAGGAATCTCCATACTGTTATCCATAACGGCTGCACCAGTTTACATTCCTCTCAACAGTGCACCAGGGTTCCCTTTTCTCCACATCCTCACCAACATCTATTTTCTCTTGACTTTTTGATAATTGTCTATCGTAACACAGTTGTGAGATGATATATCTCAGTGTGATTCTGATTTGCATTTTCCTGATGATTAGTGACTTAACCTTTTCATATGCCTGTTGGCCATTTATATATCTTTTTGGAAGATGTCTATTCAGCTCCTGCCATTTATATATCTTTTTGGAAAATGTCTATTCAGCTCCTCTGCCCACTTTTTAATCAATTGGTTTTGTTTTTCTTTTTTGCTGTTGAGTTGTATGCATTCTTTGTGTATTTTGGATATTAACTCCTTATCAAATTTGCAAGTTTACATTAGCTCTTAATCAATAAGGAATATAAACCCTTTATCAGATTTGCAAAAATGTGTGAAACATAAAAAAAAGTCAAACTCATAGAAACAGAGAGCAGAAAAGTAGTTGAAGGGGCTAGCGGGTAGAGGAAAGAAGAAGAGATGGGTAAAAAGGTACAAACTTTCAGCCATAAGATGAATAAAGTCTTGAAGGAACAAATGTAAAATATAATGACTATAGTTGGTAACACAGTATTATATCATTGAAATTTGCTAAAAGAGTAGAACTTAAATGCACTCACAAAAAAAGGAAGGAAGGAAGGGAGGAAGGGAGGAAGGGAGGAAGGAAGGAAGGAAGGAGAGGGAAGGGGAGGGGGAAAGCGGGTAGAGGAAAGAAGAAGAGATGGGTAAAAGGGTAGAAACTTTCAGCCATAAGATGAATAAAGTCTTGAAGGAACAAATGTAAAATATAAATGACTATAGTTGGTAACACAGTATTATATCATTGAAATTTGCTAACAGTAGAACTTAAATGGCCTCACAAAAAAAGGAAGGAAGGAAGGAAGGAAGGAAGGAAGGAAGGAAGGAAGGAAGGAAGGNGAGGGAAGGGGAGGGGGGAAGGGGGGAAGGGGAAAGGGAAAGAGAAAGGGAAAGGGGAGGGAAAGGAAAGGAAAAGGAAAAGGAAACAAAAGAAAGGAAAAGAAATACGTGAGGAATTGGAGGTGTTAGATGTGTTAGCTCACTAGATGGTAGGAATCCTTTCACAATGTATTCATTTATCAAATCACCAAGATGTTATTTACAAAATATTGTCAATTATGCCTCAAGAAAGCTGAAAATATGTAAACACACACACACACACACACGTGTACACACAACAAAGCAAAACAAAACAAAAAAAACCTAGATATACACAGCACATATGAAAAAGGTCATATCCTAAACAGTAAAAATGCTTAAACTGGTAATACTGAACAACACAAATATACAGTTATTTAGAACTTCCCCAATTTAAAATTCATCTGGTTCTTAAACTTCAGAAACATCTCAATAATCTACCGAGCTATTATTTTTATAAGTATAAACAGAACTGTCTTATCACAAGATAAAGACCTGATTCTGGTAAGACTCTAAGAGATGAACTGTTAAGAAATTCTTCCATCCCAGGAATCTTTCCCCATCTCCCTCCTCCTCAAAAGGAAGCAGAAATGGGCCTGGCCACAATACTAGTAGTGGAGTTTCCTGGTGATAAAGAGAAGCACATGGGGCATGACCAGGCTTTGCACCCTCTTCTCTTCAATCATGGGTGCACCATTCACTGGCAGGGCAAGGGTGAGAGGTAGAGGGCAGATCTTGAAACCGAGCTTTGGCATTAGTGTGAGTGGTGAGGAGCCACTTCAGAACTTTGGGATAGGCCATGTCCTTCTACCAGAGAGCTCTAATAGGCTGAGATGTGAAGCATTAATCTGCCTACCAGTAACTCATTTCCCATGTACTATTATTTTTTATACATATACTCCTTCGGGCACCTAAATGAGTCAAGTGAAGTTTGAAAAGTATTGGATTTCTTGGTCAAAATACTATCTCCTCATATCTCTTCATATTCACCTCTAAGACTGAGTTTTACTTTACAGTGGTTTCCTCCTGAAGACATTAAAATTCTTACCAATCTTACTATATAAATTTAAATTGGAAGAAGAATACTGAGACCTACACTAAGAATCAGAGTTACAAGAATAAGACAGAAATTATATTAAAGATGACAAAATTCGGGGTTCCTGAGTGGCTCAGTTGAGTGCCCAGCTCTTGGTTTTGGCTCAAGTCTTGATCTCATGGGTCACAGGATAAAGCCCCCAGATAGGGCTCCCTGGTCACCAGGGAGTATGCTTGAAGATTCTCTCCCTCTGCCCCCCCACCGCCACTCGCATCCATACATGTTCGCTCTCAAAAAATCAATCTCAAATAATCTTTTTTTAAAAATGACAAAATTCTAAGAGAGAGGTCAAATAATTTGCTTCAAATCACACAATTAAGTCCACTATGGCTAGTGATCCAACATGCATTCTCCACCCTCAGACCAAACAATCCCACACAATAGCACAACTTCCTTGAGTAAATGTCAATTATCCTAAGCAAATCATGCTTATCACATCCACTTTGCTATATCTACTGAATGATCTTGTTTTGACCCGTGATGTCTGAGGAAAGATCTACTGGAGCATTTCTGGGAAAGGTCTCTATACTTGTAAGAAGGAGAATCAAGAAGAGATAGTATCTTTTTGCATCTGGACATTATTGGGTTTTAATTATTGTGTGTTCTTGTTTCAATATTTGATTTTTATTTTATTCCTAATTATGTGTTATTATTGCTTCAATATTTGATTTTTATATTATTACTTATTGTGTGTTATTATTGCTTCAATACCAGAAATTGCTTTAACCAATTTGCAATTATGAAGAAAATCAGTGTTATGCTAAGTGGACCAGAATAGAGCACCAAGGTTCCTTATACCTTGGTGGTATTACTAGGTCACTGACTCAACCAATAATGGAGTCCACCATCTTTGCACTTTGTATATTAGGAGAAAATAAATACACTTTTTAAGCTTAAATTAATTTTTCATTTTCTGTTACTTATAGCTGAAGGCATCCTGAGTCAGCATTCTATCCCAAAATATATGCTTAAATATACTGATCTTTTACAAAAACACCTCAAAATGAATGTGAAACAGAAGATCTGGAAAAAAACAGACAACGAATGACAATGCCTAGAAGCAATAAAGCTCTACAGGGAACATATCTGCAAAAGTAGAGATGACTCATTGCATTATATAATTGGGAAGCAATAATAGTAAGTAGTGATTAAGAGCACAGGCTCTGGGTTCAATCTCAGAAGCTTGCTAGATTTGTCTGTATAAACTTTGGGAAGTTATTTAACCTCTCTAAGTTCCCAGTTATTGGATAATAGGATCATATTCTCCTCCCAGGAATGTTCTGAGGATTAAAATCAATAATGCATGTAGAAGGCTTAGCAGTTTCTAACACACCATAAATGCTCAAAAATGTTATTTGCTATTATTTCTATTCTTAATACTTAGTTCTTTATATTTCACGACTATTTTCTTAAGTATCCTTTCATTTGACTGTCATAACGACGTAGTGAGTTACATATTCCCATATTACAGCGAGGAAACAGTCTAAGAGAGGTTGCATATAAACAGTCAAAATTTGAACCCGGTACTTCTACTGTCAAATAAAGAACCAGTGACTCTTAGGTATAAAATGAAACCACAACTACACATTTAGAAAAATAGAAATTTAAGGAGAGTGAAGGGAAAACTGATTTATAATGCAGAGAATTGTTAATGGTCCTAATAACAGTATTAGCAAAGGAAGAAGCACTGTGTCAATGGCACTGACAAAGTTTGAGAGTTAAAACTGAAATGTTTGTTCACAGCAACTGGAATTTAGGCTGTAAACCACCAAATAAAGTGATGACTTAACAAGTCAGTAAAAGCAAGGTACATTCTGAGTAATTTAAACTAAATCTATACTTTACATATACTACCATGGAGTTGGAGAATGAAAGCAACACATATTCTACTATGTATACTCATGAAATGTTTTCTTTAAGAAATCAAAATACAATTTTAGTAGCTGACAACTCTTGCCAACCCTAAAATATAAATGCTTTCCATTAGATGGCAGTGTAAGCTCGGATTTAAATCTGGAAAGGTTTATTAGCCTATGCCAGGGGAAGACTCAGGTACGTGGGTTGAGTGGTCAGATATAAAACTAACATCAATGTTTTTAACATATCAGAATTTGCTTTCAAGTATGAGAATAATCTTCAGTAATGACCTGTGAATGAGCAAAACAAAAATCATTTTGAGAAAAATTCTAACCACCCCAAAGAGTAAGGCCAGGTTATAGTATTGTTACTGGATTAAAGAGAACATGTTTTCTTGATTTGGCAGATGGAAAGATGAAAGGTGGGGAGGCTAAAACAGTAAAAGTGGGCTTATATAGTTCTTTTGAGTGTTTGTATATTATACTCAATTCTTTCAGCTTTCAATTTTCAGCATCACTGCTTTCACTCTGTTATATTAAATATTATGAGCTTGCTCTTGGTTGTGTATGATGTTGTTTTCTTTCTTTCCTTCTTTTTTGAGGGGGAGAGTCTGACAGGTTCTGGACTTAGGCATTGTATCACAGCCCACAAAACTGTTTTTATAAAATTCCTAAAAGGCGAATTTATCCAAGATTTTTCTCTTCTACACTCATACTGAGAATTATTTTGCCACCTGTCCGTGGTTTCTAAATGTAGTGGGAAAATTGGTCAACTTTCCTTTCTATTAAAATACCAAATTGATGAGAGGAAAATCAAATTTGCATTGCCAATAAAATCCACATAGAAATAAAACAGGTATTAGTGGTGCATCAAATGACTAGACAGCCATTCCTATGTAATTATTTCACCAAAAAAAGTTGTAGATTATATAAAAACAAGGGCAAAGCTCCATATTTATGTCCTCACTTCCATATATGTATGATCTCCAAAAACATAACTTAATATTCTCAAGCTAGACAAATATTTCTTTTAAGAAATATAACCTAGCAGGGTGCCTGGGTGTCAGCCTGTTAAGCATCCAACTCTTGATTCTGGTTCAGGTCATGATCTCAAGTTTGTGACACTGGGCCCCTTAGGGCTTTATGCTAGGCAAGGAGCCTACTTGAGATTCTCTCTCCCTCTTCTCCTGCCTCCCCACACCAGTCATGCAGGTGCCTCTGCGGGTGCACTTTCTCTCTCTCTCCCACTCTCTCTAAAAGAAAAAAAAAATAAAAAAGGAATATTACCCAGTGAGAGCTTTTACTTAACACAAACCTGTTTTACCTTTTCTTTCAATTTATATGGTTTGTCTCCATTACAATTTAAGCTATGCAAAGAACACATACATCTGTGACAATCAGTATAATAAATCAGAAATACAGACTTTTTATAACTAAATCCTAGTCTCAGCTCAAAGTGAACTTTGTCTGTTTCCAAGCAATTAGTAACACTTTTATAAGTATCAAGGCACCATGTGTGCACAACATCAGTGAATAATTTAGGAATATGAAGGACTTAAGCAGTCAAAGAAGGCTAATAAATGCCAGTTGTTAAAACTGTAACTGAAAGACAACAGTATGCATGCTGGGCACACCAATAAAATGTTTATTAAACTCTGACTCACACCAAAAAGCAACAAGAAAACTATATTCTGCTACTTTTTACTTGCTTTTTCTTATTCAGATGAACTGGCCACAACACTATAGGACCTCTCACCATTCCACATTGTACATTTGACTGTCAGCTGAAGAGAATATCATAAACATTCACAATGCAATTACCAGCAGATGATTCATCTTCCAAAGTGACATCATAATTTTAATGATAAATCATCAGGGCCACAGTATTTTATAATAAGCAATCATAATTCTTCAAACCTTCTCAAATAATATATTTCAACAAACAAGTAATATTAAAACCCTACTATTCCTTCTCTAATGACATTTTTTTAAAAATTAAAATTAGCTCCTCTCCCAACCTTTTAAATAAAAGAAACCCCCAAATGACATTAATACACAGAAATAAAAACCAGTAAGGAAATACTCTTAGGGATTCTAACCTGAACGTACATCATTCCCTACAAAGAGCAAAGCTTTTATTTAAAAAATACTGAGTTAGGAGGGCGCCTGACTGGCTCAGTCAGTACAGCATGCGACTCCTAATCTCAGTTTTGTGAGTTCAAGCCCTGAGCTGGGTGTGAAGCCTACTTAAAAAAATAAAAATACAAAAGTAAAATAAATTGAATCAGGGAAATAAAACCCACATCAATATTTTAACATCTGCTTTTCCTTTCCTTTTCTCTTTTTCTAAAATAAGACTTCTCTATCTGAGGTCAGATGATTCAGTAAAATAAATGCTGTTTTCCTGACAGTATCTTTAAAAAATAAAAAGGAACCAGGAAAAGCATTTTTCTGGCCAAAAACATTCTCTTCTTTTGTTTTCTATAACACTTCATACTTTCACCTTTCATTTTCTTACTTTCTAGTATTCTAGCCTATCTTTCTTTTACTGGAAAACTTTAAAGATTTTAAATGTGCAAAAGGACTACTGGAGTCCTTTCACGGTCTAGAGAGCCTTCCCAGTGTTTTCTGATTCTACAGGAACCTGTGTCTTTCTCTGTCCCGATTTTGCAACTCAGCTGTAGAAACAGAAGTTAACTGGTGGAGGTCTGATGGTGACCAGAGAGCCTTGGCCACAGAAATACCTGTCAGGAGAAGATGCAACTAGTTACTGTGCGATAGATGTGGTCAGTCTATATCTTTTAGCATTCCTCACTGCCCATTATGTCTACCCTCTGGAATTTCCTATGAACTGGCTTTAACATTTTACTGGTTTTCCTATTAATTAATGAATTAAATAAAAGCTTTTAACATGTGTTCATTTTATATTTGTATGAGAGTCATAACTTTACCTTTTCAAAAGACTACTCTTAATCCCATGGCTGAGCAAATTATTATTTGAAACTTAATAGCTTGAAATAAATACTACTATTTATTTTATAGCCATTTAAGCACTTCTAAAATTAATGTACATAACACTATTTGAAGATTTTAATACAATTTGTTACCCTGAAATCTTAACAGTTATTAAAAAGAGATTCTTCCTAAGTGACTGAGCAGAGCATAAACAGTATATGATGCAAGAAGAGCAAAAGCATCATTGTAATAATGACTAACATTTATTAAGCACTTGCTACAAGCAACACTCTTCTAAAGCATTCACTCTGAATCCTCACAAACACCCTGTGGCACAGGTACAGCATGTTGCACTTGAGAAAACTGAGGCAAAGAGTAGTTAAGTAACGTTCAAAGTCCTACTGCTAGTAAGCTGGAGAGCTATGGTTCAAATGGAGTTTGGCTCTTGACTAAATTAGACTACCTCTCAAAGGTAGAGGAAAAAAAGAAGAAGAAAAAAAGAAAACTTCTAAAGAGCCAAGCACTTTTAGTGCCATTATTCTTGGCTGCTCCTACCAATGTTCCCTAAGAATAATCCTGACACATATTAAGAAAAAATGCTATTAGAGAGAGTTCAAGCCCAACCCATTTTCTGGGTAGCAGCAAAAACAAATAATAAAGACAATGGAAAGGTGGAAGGACCTGAGAAGGTAAAGAGGTCAAACAGGGGTGGGTTATATGCCAAACTGAAAATTAAGAAAATACATTTTAAGATAGTAAACATTCAATTTAATGCTAACTTTGATAGTTTTGTCTAAAGCTCATATAAAATTCATACAATATTCCTATACTCCCTGTGCCCGTATATAAAACTGTATTTTCCTTCTGAAAAAAAAAATCAAAAAGGACCTCTGCTCTACACTTTTTTTGTGGCATGCCTTGGAAAGAAGTTGGCTTCCAAGAGTATTGAAGCAGGCTGTTAAAAGGCTTCATATCAACTGCAAAGTCTATTCATGCTTGAAACTTTGCTCAACTAAATAGCTAGCAATTACCATTCTTTCTGGAGTTCCTGATCCTCAAACTCCTTTATAGAGCTCTGAAATCCTTAAAACAGCTCCAGAATGACCCATATTGCCAAAGAGCTTCAAAGATGTGACCTAGGACAGTCCAAGTTCACTAAAAGCTGCTAAGACCGAGGATTTTTCAACACATGGTGAATTCCCAAGACAAACACTTGCTCCTTTCCTCTTAGCCAGAGGTAAAACCCCACTAGGTGAAAAAGAAGCTTGCTATTTGAATTACTAATGGTCTTCAACCGTAGGCTTGAAGGTTAAATATATAAAGATTAGTAGAGAATTTTCCCCATTCCTAGAAAAACTTAAAACTATGATTAAAGTGTTAACAGAATTAATTTGTCACCTTTGGTAACTGTTTATAGAGCAACACTCAGTATGTAACTCCATGAGCAGAATCACCAAGGTTAGAAAATAAAGTGGACACAATTAATGTATTAGATGAATTGATTAAGTAAGATGTAAGAATAGCAGTATTAATTATAAAAGTTCCTAAAACACTATCCTAGCAATTAAGAAAATTACAGATTTGTTTACATCTTGAAAATTCTCATTTACCTGCCACAATTCTGAGAGATGAAGTCTAGATTAAGTACGAATTATAGGCAGGGGTTGTAAGCCAAATAAAAGACTACAGTAGTCCTAATCATTCTAAAATATCTCCCCAAAACATCAAGCACATGGAAAATTCTATTTTGATTTCAAGTACCACCTAAATATTTAAACTCACCAGCCCCGGATAATGAATTAATTCTCATATCATTAAAAGTATTAGTTATTACAAACTTCAAGATACTTTTCTTCTTCACAAAAAGTAAACTCGAAAAACTAAAGCGGTAAATAGTTTTTACCAAAATTTTTAACAATTGGAACCTTCACAAGGCAGCAAAGCTGACCAAGCTTCAGAAATTACACTTGTTATCCCAACAATATAAATGTCTTCAACTGTCCTTTCCTGGATGTTTCTGGAGTTTCACTCTCTTTACTCGTAAGTATACAAAACTTCTCAGCAATAAAGAAAACTGAAGGCAAGATGGTACTCACTTTTCAATCTCAATGCCAAGCGGATTAGCAGGACGCAGAGACAAGGGGGGAATTCCTTTATTCCTGTCAGTACGCATATCATAATAATTCATTTCATCAACCCACACAGCAGACTGATCCAAAAGACCTACCAAAATGAGTAGCACATCCTTAATGAAATACAGACTAAGCCTTTCCGTATTGTTTCACTTTTTAAAGACCTAATACAAAATGCACGCTAAGGTAATTTTTGAGAAATTTGAGAGCACAAAAGCTCTAGGTTCTTTTTCGTTTTTTTGTTTTTTGTTTTTTTTTTAATGGCTGGTGGCTTGATTAAAAACACTAAGAATCTATAAAAAGGTAAATATAACACCTCTTCTTCGTTCATGGTTTCACTGTACATTATTCAATAGAGAAGGCACTCTAAGCCTCTGAGAAAAATTTCTGCTAAAAAAACGTATTTTATGAACAATAAATAGTAAAATTAATTTGGTTAATTCAAAAAAAATCCAAAAATTCCTTATATAAAGAAAACAGTCAAATACTTTCCAAGAAATGCATGGCTTGTGTAATAGAAATGACTAGGATATTCAGTAAAAACGGGTAGACCCTGTTAACAAAATATAATCTCTGAAAATATTACCCTCTTTCATGTGACTCGGTTTTCTGTTATTCACTTTAGCATAGGACTCACAGGCTTACTACCACTAAACTTGGGTTGAAACAGAAAATGAACAAAGGGCCAATGAGCAGAGGAGCAGCGGGGGGCTGTGAAGGCTTCATGAAGGAAAGGTATTTGATCCTAGGCAACTTCTAGCTATATGACCCTTTGTGAACCCACAAATTCTATAAGCACCCACAGTTCTGCCACAATGCAACAAGAGGCTTTGTTAGAGGTTATACTCAAGTCTAGGCACTCCTAAGTTAGGCTTGATAAGCCTTTACTGAGTTTATACTGTGCTAGGTCCTGGGCAGGATGCTTTAGAATAAAATAAGTTGTCTTTATCTGCTGTATAAATATAAGACATTGTTGGATTCTGCCAAAATGTTTTAACTGATAACAAGTTCCTGCTTCAATTTTCAGTTTTTGAAGATGTTAAATAAAAATGAGTAAACAAAAACAAGGAATATTATATATGCACAGATATAAGCATAGACACATATATGTGCATGTATATATTTATATATAGTATATATAAATATATAAAATATAAATATATAAATATATATAAATATATAATATATTTATAAATATATAAAAATTCCATTTAGTATTCTCCCTTAAATTCTTTACCTAAATTTTTATTTATGGGAAAAAAATCTAGGAATTTAAGTAAGCTAATGCTGTAGAAAGGCTCTACACTCCAAGATAGAAAACAAAAACAATTTGCAAAATTATTTACTTTTCAATATGAGAGAAATATGACCTGGGCTTAATGATGCCTGTGATATTCCTACATTATACAAATATTTACCAAGTACTAACCATGTTTGAAACATTACAGGACCACAAAGATGAAGGTGACATTAACTTTGTGTAAGTATCTATACTAAGCACTTTACGTGCATGCTCTAACTCATTTAATCTTACAAGGTAGGTAATATTGTTCCACTTTTATCTACAAAAAGAACTAGCACTAAAGTTCCACAGTTCATAGTGCTAGAGCCCAGATTAGTATTCAGAGGTCAGCTCCTTGGACCAAATTCTTAACTACCCCTAATATGAGGAAGGAAGTGCTAAGTACACAAAAAGTAACATTTAAAGTACTACAGTATACAAAAAAATTAAAAAATAAAAAAAAAATAAAGTACTACAGTATATAAAAAAAGAGTGCTTATTTCTTGTTTGGAGGGCTAAAAACACATTTTGGCCAAGCAACATTTTGTTCTGGCCTCAAAGGATGGAGAAAATGAAGGAAACAAGAACATTATTTAGATAATATTATTGCTAATTTGGCCAAATAAGGAGGATATTTTACCCCAAATCTCGACTGTGTAATAGAAAGAAATGCAATTACTGTGCTCAAGATCGATAACTAAAATTGGCAAAGCAAAATGTTAAAGAAATAAATTTTATAAAGAATTTATAACTGGGCGCCTGGGTGGCTCAGTGGGTTAAAGCCTCTGCTTTTAGCTCAGGTCATGATCTCAGGGTCCTGGGATCGAGGCCCGCATCGGGCTCCCTGCTCAGCGGGAGCCTGCTTCCCCCTCTCTCTCTCTCTGCCTGCCTCTCTGCCTCCTTGTGATCTCTCTCCCTCTGTGAAATAAATAAATAAAATCTTAAAAAAAAAAAAAAGAATTTAGAATGATAGTTCTCTCATGATCATCATCTTTAGGTTTCACTGTTACCTCAGCAGACTGCCTTTCCAAAAGTAATGCAAATTTTAACTAAGAACATAATCTAAAATTAACAAATCTAAGTCAAAATTAACATAATCTAAGTTAATGAGATGTGAGAGTAGGTAAGTTTTATACAAATCTACCAGTTTTAGATTTTGAAAGATAAAAGCCATTTTCATTTTCCTCTTTAAAAATAAAAAGTAAGATGATACCTATTTTTTCAGGTTTGAGTAGCTTGAAAGACACCGTTGAGGTTCCTTTGCCACCTGACTTGGTTGTGACAATAATGTCTCCTTTGTCATTTTTAGCTTGTCCCACTCGACATACTATTTTACTTGCAGACATCCATTCTGCCGTCAGGAGGCAATTATGTCCACAAATTGTCAAACCTGAAAATAAAAGCATGTACATAACAAAGTTCAAAAGAAAAAGATAAGATCTTAAACACATTTATCACACACAAAGACAATTCTTCTGTCAGTTTTACCAGGCTTTTTCCATGAAGTAAAATATAAATGTAGAAATAACATTTCCTGTTCAATAGTTATTTCTATTATTGAATATACCCAATGTTACTTGCAAATATACTGTCTTTACTGATTTTTGTCTAATCTTTTTTCTCTCATATTTAAGACTTCTTTAGATTAAATTTAAGTTTCTTCAAACATCAATGGAATTAAAAAATAATGACCATAATAATTATGTGTAGCCATTCCAGATTACTCAGACTATGAGAATCTTAAATTGCTTTCATAGGTTTTAAAAGGGAAATTATTGCTATTATTAGAAATCTAAGTTATTGATATAAAATTCTAAAGTATACTAAGTGTATATATCATTCCCTAAAAACACATTTATCCATATTCCTGAAAATAATCTGCACTTACTTTTCCTAGCATTTAAATTATACATGGTATACATAGTATATACTTTATTTCAAGCTGGAGTCTGGTAAATCCAGCTAATGTTCTTGGGCCTTACTGGATTACTATTTCATTTTTTGTATCTGTATCCTGTAATGGTAGTTCATGCTGCTTTAGTGTTTTCCTAATGATATTGTCACTATACTACATTCTGCTCTTAGAGTAAACCAGCACTCCCAAAACATCAACTCATGCCTGGAATCTCAGGCCCTGTTATCAAGTAAATTATTATAATTTAGGCAGTAATCAAACAAGGAGGCACTGAAAGATTATAGTGAGGAAGATGTGACCCCAGACAGAACACCAATATATCACCCTGAGGACAAACTGCCAGCTCTCTACTAACTTGTGTTCTTTGTATTTTCCATTTCTGCAAAACAGAACAACCTCATAAATATTTTTGGAAAAAATAAACCAAAATGTATGGTACACTTCACACTTTCTATTCTCGTTATTTAACTTCTTATATTGCTCAGCAGTCAAGTTTGGCAATTACAAGTTTTTTTTCAGATACCAGGAACACCTCAAGTAATGCCAAATTTGGTTGAAAAAATGTAGGAAGTGATTCAAGTCATCTTTTGTTACAACTTAAAGCACTATTTAGTAAGAATGTTATAGTAACCATAGAGTTATACAAACAACCACCGTTTAAAGATGCATTTGTTAAAATAATGAATTTTAAAGATTTCCCTAAAATAGCCATTATTTATACATATATGGAATTCGCCTTTCTTTTTTTCTTTTTTTAAGATTTTATTTATTTGGGAGAGAAAGAGCACAAGCAGGGAGATGGGGAGGGATGGGCACAGGGAGAGGGAGAAGCAGGCTCTCCAATGAACAGGGAGCACGATGTGGGGCTCAATGCCAGGGCCCAGGGATCATGACCTGAGCCAAAGGCAGATGCTTAACTGACAGCCACCCAGGAACCCCTGGAATTCTGTCTTTCTAATAACAGCATTTAAAGGATTCTTCAGGACTAAGTTTCTGGTTTTTTTTAAATGTATAATGACATTTACACTTTTAAAATGTATTCATAATTCAAAATTATTTTTTCAAAATGGGAATGTCTTTGATATCTTTCCTGAAAATCAATTTGTTTTGAAAAATGTAAACAATTTAAGAGATTCATAGCACCCCTAGAAGTCCTCTCCATCTTCAAGAGAAGAACTGTGAAACACTTCAATGAGTATTTGCTCAAATAATGTTTATGCATACATAAATCAGTCTATGTATTTTTTAAATGATGGAAAAGGCTTTAATTAATAAACTAAACAGTTTTAGTGTTATAAATGGTAGATATTTTGATATCACTCCAGGTTAATACATTAACTTAATATTTAAAATTTTATAGTATCAAAAAGATTCTTGTGATTTTAAACATTAACTCATTTCAGAAAAGAAAACAACTCAATAGTAAATGTCAGGACTTAACATAAAATCTTTCCTAATAAAGGTTCCCTGCAGGAGAACCACCTTATGATTAAAACTGAGGAATGGGCTATTTCCAATATATAGACAGGAAGCCTTAAAAACACATTGAGACGAGCAAACATAAATGATGTTCATGACAGTACAAGCTGGGAAGAAGCTACCCAGAACAATAGTTTATTCATCGAGTTGTAGCTGCTACCAGGGTTTCTCTGATTTAATATCTGCTCTGCATTTTGACTAAAAAAAATAATCACCATTTAATTTTAAACATAGATTCAAACAGTTCATTTTAAATGTCATAAAAATTAAGGAAGATCATATGACCGATTTCTTAATTTCTAAAGCACATTTTTGCTAAGTTACTACAAACCAAGAAATCTGCTTCATAAAATATAATATCTTTTTTTAAAGTAACTTGTAGAATTTCAAATAAACTGTTTTTATAATGTTTCACTTGGCTAGTGTAGATATCTTCTGAGCTAAAAACACTCAAATTATTTAGCAGATTAAGTTTGCTTTTTTAAAAAATGGTTTCTAGGCAATACGTAGGCAGGTTGAAAGCTGAACTAGCAAGGTTTATAGAAGTATACACACTTAGTCAAATAAGAATAGCATTGCCTGAAGCTAAAGCAAAATTAAAATTTACATAGACTAGTAACTGTCATGTTAGGAGCTCCAGTTAAAATGTAGGACATAACCTCCATCTATATGGTTTATTTCCATGCATTCTAGGGACTTTTCTACTTTGGATAAAGAAAAATCTAGAATGAGCTATGACAAAAAATCAAGACATAGGATTGGATAAAACTAACTTCATAAGAAAAATTAATTTTTGGGACACCCGAGTGGCTCAGTTAGTTAAGCATCTGTCTGCGGCTCAGGTCATGATCCCAGGGTCCTGGGATCAGCCCCCCCATCGGGCTCCTTGCTCAGCAGGGAGCTTGCTTCTTCTCTCTCTGCCAGCCGCTCCCCCTGCTTGTGTTCTCTCTCTTTCTCTCTCTCTGATAGATAGATAGATAGATAGATAGATAGATAGATAGATAGATAGATAGATAAATAAAACTTTTTTAAAAAAATAATTTTTGTTTACTGAAGAATCAAAGGCTATGGTTAAGAGAAAACAACATAAAATAAGACGTATTTAAATAACACTAGTGAAAAGAATTAGCTGGGAGGTGCAAAACTCATTTATTAAACATAGCGCCAAGCTCCAATTCACTTTCTCTTTTCCAAGGGTTTTCCAGATGGCCAAAAAATAATCTGTCAACCAGCACCCATAATGCAAGAAAAATAAGTTCCAATTCATAATCTCCAATACTTTACCAATGGGTCCCTCATAAATTTAGAAGATTTTCTTCTTAGAGAGGAAGTGAGCATGAGCAAGTGAGCACAAGTGGGGGAGGACCAGAGGAGGAGGGAGAGGCAGACGCCCCACTGAACAGGGGTTGATCTGATTGCAAGACTCTGGAATCATGACCTGAGTTGAAGGCAGACGCTTAACAGACTGAGTCACCCAGGTGCCCCTAGGGTTCCTCATAAATTAAGAAGAGTCAAGAGAATGTCTGAATCCAGTTAAGTTTATATGGTAATCAGCATATACGCTGAGTAGCATATACTAAAGTCTCTCCCTTCCTCATTCTGAATGCATCTCTATTTTAAATGCATCTCAGAGTTCACAAGAAAATAATCCTAACTGACCAATTATTTTATATATACATATATATACATATATATTTGGACTATTACTCAGCCATTAAAAAGGAATGAAATCTTGCCATTTGCAATGATATGAATGGAGCTAGAGAGTATCAGGCTAAACGAAATAGTGAGAAAGACAAATACCCTATGATTTCACTCATATGTGGAATTTAAGAAACAAAACAAGCAGGAAAAAAAAGAGAGAGAGGCAAACCAAGAAAAAAGACTCTTAACTATAGAGAACAAACTGATGGTTACTAGAGGGGAGGTAGATGGGGAGGATGGATTAAATAGGTGATGTAGATTAAGAAGTGCACTTGTGATAAGCACTGGGTACTGTATGGGAAGTGTTGAATCATTAAATTGTTCACCTGAAACAAATAATATACTGTATGTTAACTAAGTGGAATTAAAAAAAAAAAAAAAGACAAGCCACGGATGAGAACCACTGACAAACAGGAATGCTTAAATAATCAGCAGTAAAAGATCTTCATGTTACAGAGTGGGAGTGGAGGGGACAGATACTATACAAACTAACAAATTTATACAGTGCCAACTGGATACAGAGTGTGCATGTCCTTGAACTTAAAAAGATTAAAAAACAATAAACTGATCCTAAAAACTATAATTTAGCTTACCATAAATACATAAATATTAGGGAAGCCTAAAAAAAAGATAGATTAACATGGGTGGGAAATCGTTTGAAGAGCTTTTTTTTTTTTTCTTGGTTTTAAGTCTCAAGTTTTGGCAAAGACTATTTGTATTTCAGATCTATGGTGAGGCTCTCAACCATGATGAAGCACCAGTGTGGCAGAGTAAAGGAAATAAATAAGATTCACAGGTCTTAGCAAGGATATGTACCTGGTGAGAGTAGATAGCTTCTTCTAGGTGAAGTGAGGATAAAGGTCAAGTGGTACTGATATTACCAGGAGATTGAGTTTAGATTTGGCTTGAAGGGCAATAAAGAACAGAAGAGGTGTAATTTACAAAGCACTACAGAACAAATACAAACAGTTGTATAATGGAGGGAAAACTAAAGTGAGCAAAAGTAGTAGGGAGGCTATTTGGTCAATCAAAGCAGGAGAGAGCAAGGCTGAGGAAATGGAGGCAAATCTCAGCTGTGGGAAACCTTTTGAACAGAAAAGCCAGAAAACCAAATAATTCTTTCACCTTTATTCAGATCATTCTGTACAGATCACAATGTTGTTTTTCTATCAGCTTGTCTCAACTGCCCACTTATAAAAATGCATTTACCATGAAAACATAGTTCTTGCTCTCACCTATGAGGTCAGTTGGGCCAGTCCCCAGGTTTTCTCCTCTAATTGTGACCTTTGTCCATGGTATTCCCTCATTTGGAGAGATGCCTGTCACAAGAGGGGGTTGTCGTGATCGGGACATCATGCTTTGTTGGGGAAACCGGAGGTCTAAGTTACAGAAGTAATCTGTTAAAAAAGAAAGGAAAGTATTAGTGACAACCGAAAAAAGCACCGACTAAAAATACAAGAATGCTAGACATTCAATACCAAAACATAAAAAGTATTCTTAAACATAAAGTTCCAAATTTTTTAGCTGTTATTTACCCTATCTGCCAACATCTACTGAACATTAAATTGACCAAGGACATTGTAGCTGGTACTGTGAGGGAAATGTCAGAAAAATAACAACTAAACCCTTGGTTCTGGAACTTTCAATATCACAGATAGAACCTAATGTCACCATTTAGCTCCATACCTACACCTGCTGAATCCCAAAAATATGCCAGAAACTGTGCTACTCTCCAAATTGTTAAAGGAAGATGTTCTGATTAATCATGTTCATAAAAATTAAAATATTCATATTCCCACAGGTGTACTGAACTTCACTTTATTTTTGTATTATACTTAGTAGAGCAACTTTTTTAATGTGGTCAAATCAATATTTTGATGCTTTTACAAAACGCAGAATGTAGACCTAAGGCAAAAGCATGAATTTGCCAACTTTTCTGAGTATAGCAGAATTAGTAAAAGTGCAGTTTCTGAGGTCACCTGTATTCAAGGCCTGGTGTTCCAATTTACTAATTCTGTTCTAAACCCTCTGTTTTTGTATAGGTAAAATGGACCTAGTAGTACAAACTTTCAAGGTTACAATTAAGGTTGCATAGGATAATCTTAAGCAAAGCACAGTACCTAGCATATAGTAGGCAACAAATAAATAATAAAACCTCACTAATAAACCACCACAGAACTCAATTGCTCAAGGTTTCAGATGGCCCAGAAGATGAAAGCGAGGTTCAGAGAAAAACATCAAGAACTTGCTGGTTATCTATATCTTTACACACTGAGAAGTTAGACACCCTGGCCTCTGCATTCACCTTGCAGTCAGCAGATTAGAAGTTCAGTCTCTGAGGAAGGCAAACAGAAGAGGACCAGGAATCAGAAATGCCAGGCATAGTAAGGGTGATTAAGTGTCAACCTGCACAACAAATTATGGGACTACTTGGGCCTCTTCCTCCTTTGCTCTTACATGGATGGGTCAGCAAGGTCTGTAAACCCACCCTGCCCAACCCCACCTTGTCTGGATAAGTAGAATATTATTCTTTGAAGAAATTAAAGGGGAAAAAGGGAAAAAAGAACCAAAGACCTTGACAGGTAAGGGTCCTCCCTTTCCCCCAAAAAACAGGTCTACCTGCAGTCATATCACCCAATGGAAAAGCCACTTACAAACAAACTGCCCATAAACAAACTAAACAAATCATCTATTCCCAGACTCTAAAATATACAAGGACAGCCAAAGACTATAAAGGGAAATATGTAAGGGAGAGATGGAAGTCAGATAAACAAAAAAATCCAAAGGAAACAGAAATAAGGTGGGTGTAATAGGCTAAATTGTGTCCCCTAAAAAATACCATGTTGCAGTTCTAAGCCTAGGTACCTCAGAATGTGATAGTATTTAGAGATTGGGCCTTTAAAGAAGTAATTAAAATAAAATGAACTCATATATAGGTGGACCCTAATCCAATACGACTGGTGTCTTCATAAGAAGAGGAGATTAGAGAAGAGGCAATTAGGACACAAACACACACAAGGAATACCATGTGAGGACACAGGAAGAGGTCAGCTATTTACAAGCCAAGGGGAAAGGCCTCAGAAGGACCAACCCTGCTGAACCCATGATCTTGAAACTCCAGCCTCCAGAATCATGAGAAAATAAATTTCTGTTGTTTCAACTCCTCAATCTATCAGGCTTTGTTATCACAGTCCTAGCAAACTAACATAGAAGAAAAACAACAACCACAACAAAAACTTTCAAAATTATTGTAAGCTTTGATCCCAAATTAATAATCTGCAGAGGGAGAAGACTTTTATCTCAAAGAAGAGGATGTTGTGAAAAGGAATCAATCCAAGAATAAGAGCTCTTGAAACTTTCAAAAGAGGTAAAAGAAACAAGATTTACATTGTCCTATTAATGCAAGAACTGGCACTGGTTTAATCAAAGGTAGTAATAAAGCAGCAAATATCAGCTTTATGTTTGAGAAGTGGGGGAGGGGGATAAAGAGGAAAGGGATTTATACATTTTATCTAAAATTGACTATCAAGGGGCACCTGGGTGGCTCAGTGGGTTAAAGCCTCTGCCTTCGGCTCAGGTCATGATCTCAGGGTCCTGGGGTCGAGGCCCGCATCAGGCTCCCTGCTCAGTGGGGAGCCTGCTTCCTCCTCTCTCTGCCTGCCGCTCTGCCTACTTGTGATCTCTCTCTCTCTCTGTCAAAAATTAAAAATAAAATAAAATAAAATAAAAAATAAAATTGACTATCAAGATAATGGCAGATTAGACACAGAATCTGGAGATGTGGAAATGGATGCCTTAAGAGAGAGTTAAAGGAGTTTGGGGTATGTTGTATAATAAAGAATGTTACTGACCTTTGTCCCTGGTTTCTGGGAGATTCAAAATCCAAGAAGTATCTTTGTTATTCATGAGGCTTCAATATCATATGTACATAGTAATCATGACAACTCAATATCAAACCTGGCCAAACCAGAAAGAGCAACCATGTTGGGTGTTTTGAGCCATGTGGCATCAGCTTGGTCTCTTCTGGAAAAGGGGAATGGGGCAAGAGAATTGAGTTCAATCTCATGGCCAATGAGGCCATGCCTACATTACTTATTTAATACAACTAAAATAGCAAAACAACAATAAAAAACAAAGGACCAGAAAGACAGTACCATTCATCCAATAAACCAAATGAGACAACTCAATTTATCATGAACTTCTCTCCTTCCCTATCCCACCTCCTGAATCAATCAAAATCTTTCTGTTAGAATGTAAACTCAACTATTCATCTCAGTTCTATTGTTGCTTTCCCAGTTAAGACCTTCATCTTCTTTCCCTGGATATTGAAACAGACTGGTACTCTGCCCCTATATTCTCTCCACAGCAATTCACTCTCAGCAAACGCCAGTTAATTCTCCAAAATACGGATCTATTCAACATCTTCCCAGATTAAAAAAAAAAAATCTCAAAAAAAAAAAAAAATCTCATGACACCCCCACTACTCAGAAGTCTCCAGTGCCCACGAAATCCTTACCATTTTATTAAAACCTGTCACAACTAAATTGACTAGTCTGTATTTCCTACTTTGCCCTCAATCATTTCGCTCATTCACCCGATACTAACCATATAAGTCCATTCACCTTTTATGAACCATCAAGTACTTTTATGCCTTCATGATTTCATTTATCTTGTTTTGACTAAATAGCAAGTCTTTCAAAGTTTGTTAAATCCTTACCAACATTTCAAGGTCAATCTTAAATGCTACCTTCTCTAAAAGAGTCTCCCTAATCCCTTCTTCTACAATATTTCTGATATTCTAATATTCACTGTGATAAATCTTAGATATCATGTTTATGTCTCCTCTTTGAAAACAAAAGATGTTTAATCAACTCCATACCCCTCACCTGACACAAAATAAACATGGCATATGACTGCTGAAAGAAGTCACATAAACGTTTTCTGAATGTTTCATGGTATCAGTGGAACATTGAAATTAGAATGGGATAAAGAGAAGAAATACAAGGAGTATTTAGAGATAGGGAGCTATTAGGTATAAAATGCAAAAATTTTTAAAGATATTTGTATACAACAGCATCAAAAAGGACAAAATACTCAGGAACAAATTTTACAAGGCATGTGTAAAACAAGACACTGTTGAAAAAAATTAAAAATCTAAATATAGGAAAAACCTATAGATAGGAAGACTTAGTATTCTTTTTTTTTTTTAATTTTTTAATTATTTGCCCCAGGGGTACAGGTCTGTGAATCATCAGGCTTACACCTTTCACAGCACTCACCGTAGCACAAACCGTCCCCAATGTCCATAACCCATCCACCCTATACCAATGCTCCCATCCCCCCAGTAACCGTCAGTTTGTTTTGTGAGATTAAGAGTCTCTTATGGTTTAAGACTTAATATTCTTAAGATGATAATAATCCTCAAGTTCATCTATAAATAAAATTCAATCCCTATCCAATTCTTGGCTAGCTTTTTTGCAGAAATTGACAAACTGATCATAAAATTCTATGGAAACAGGAAGGATCCAGAATAGCCAGAGAATCTTTAAAAAGAGGAACAAGGTAGGAGGAGTCACATCTCCTGATTTCAAAACTTACTACAAGGCTATAATAATCAAGACAGTGTGGTACTGGCCTAAAGAAAGACATATAGATCAATGGAACAGACTTGAGAATCCAGAAATAAACCCTTACATACAGTCAATTGATTTTTGAACAATAGAAAAAAAATACACCTTTTAACAAACAGTGCTGGGAAAACTTGACATTCATATCCAAAAAACAGCAGTTGGATCCCTTTTTTTTTTTTTTAAGATTTTATTTATTCATTTGCCAGGGAGAGAGAGCAAAAGCAGGGGGAGCAGCAGGCAGAGTGAGAAGGAGAAGTAGGTACCCTGCTCAGCAGGAAGCCCAATGTGGACTCAGTCCCAGGACCCTGGGATCATGACCTGAGCAGAAGGCAGACACTTCACTGACTGAGCCATCCAGGTGTTCCATTGGATCCCTTTCTTACAACACACACAAAAATTTACTCCAAATACACTATAGTCCTACATGTACAAGACAAAACAATAAAACTCTTTGAAGAAAATGCAGGAGTAAGTCTTTGTGACCTTGGGTTAGGCAAACACTTAGACACACCACCACAAGCAACAAAAGGAAGAAAAGAGATAAACTGGACTTGGCCAAAATTAAAAACCTTTGTGCTTCAAAGGACACCATTAGGGGCGCCTGGGTGGCTCAGTCATTAAGCGTCTGCCTTTGACTCAGGGCATGATCCCAGCTAAGTTAAAGAAGCCAGTCACAAAGAACCACACACTGAATAACCCCATTTATATTTAAGTGTCTGAAACAGGCAAATCTACAGAGACACAAAGTAGCTGCCTAGGGCTGGAGAGTGGAGACTGGGAGGAACTGGAGTGAATTGCCAGTAAGTATGACCTTTTCAGTAGTGATGAAAATTCTAAAGCTGATCATGGTAATAGTTGCACAATTATGTGGCTATGCTGAACACAAATGAAATTTTCATTTAAATGGGTAAACTATATAGAATTTGAATAAATCCATTTTAAAAAGACAATTGAAAAAATTTTTTGGATAGTAAGTTTAGAGAGGGATATAATGGTCACTATTTTTGTTAGGATATTTCCAAGAATTTCAAAATTACTCATTCAATACACAGATACTGGATTACTCGGTTTTCATCTGAGAGAACACCCAGTCTACTTAGCACAAAGCAGGTAAACACAATCATAAAGCACAATCTTACAGCTTAAGGAATAGGAGGATGAAATTTTAAGCTAACAGAGCTAGAAAGACAGGAACAGGGGTGCCTAGGTGGCACAGTGGGTTAAGTGCCCAACTCTTGGTTTTGGCTCAGGTCATGATCTCAGGGTCTTGAGATCGAGCCCCACACCAGTCAGGCTCTGAGCTGGGAGCTGAATCTCCTTAAGATTCTCTCTCCTTCTTCCTCTGCCCCTCCCGCTTGTGCACACGCTCTCTCTCCTCTCTAAAATAAATACATGTTTAAAATAAATACATGTTTAAAGAAAGAGGAAGCAAGGAAGGAAGGAAGGAAGGAAGGAAGTGAGTCAGTCAGTGAGTCCTGGAGTAGAGGGAGCCACAGATGCAGAAAAAATATTACTGAAACCCCTGGATGACCCCTGAACTGCACATTCATAGCATGCACAGGAGAGATTCCAAGTACCACAGCAGAGAGCAATAGCTTAAAAAATGAAAGAAGTAAGCAATGTTTTCAATTGCTGCCCACCACAGGGGAGACTAGAGGTTGAAATATGAATCCAGTCAAATTAATAATGCCTGTTAAAAAACAAACAAAGCCAACACTCTTCAGAAGAACAGAACAGACTCCAAAGTCTCTAAATGTAATATCCACATACCTAGGACACAATAAAAATGATTGAACCCATTAAAAAATGTGAAAAATTGGGGCACCTGGGTAGCTCGGTCATTAAGCATCTGCCTTCAGCTCATATCATGATATTAGGGTCCTAGAACGGAACCCCGCATCGGGTTCTCTGCTCAGCAGGAAGCCTGCTTCTCCTTCTCCTATGCCCCCTGCTTGTGTTCCCTCTCTCACTGTGTCTCTCTCTGTCAAATTAAAAAAAAAAAAAAAAGCGAAAAATATGTAGTCCCTAGTCGAGTAACAAAGTAGACAATAGAAACAAGACGCGCCAAATCCAAATCAGTAAACAGGTATCTGAAAGAATATAAAATAAGCTATTAAAGAAATTATATAACAATAATGATGGATATATGGCTATTCAAAATAGCAGAACTGAAATCATAAAAACAGAAATATAAAATGGAATTCTAGAATGGGAAGGTACGGTACCTGAAATGAAAAATACAATGATTGAGCTAAACAGAAATGAGTTGAAGAAACAGTGAACATGAACATAGATTAAGAAACTACGTAATATAAAGAACAGAAAAAAAAGAAAGAACAGAGTTTCACTGACCTATGGAAAATATCTGAGTGGAATCTCAGAAAGAAAGAGTAGAGAGAATGGAGCAGAAAATAATACTTGAAGAAAAAAAAGGGTGAAATTTTCCCAAACTTACTAAAAACTATTATTTTCTAAATACCCAAGAAGTTCAGCAATCACCAGGCAAGATAAATACAAAGAAAATCACACCTAGACACACTGAAGTCAAACTGCTGAAAATCAAAGATAAAGAAAAAAATCTTAAAGCAGACAGAGGAAAAACAGCGACACATTATATAAATAAGAATGACAGTATGATAATAACTTCTAATCAGAAAAATCAAAGGCCAAAAGACAAATGGGACATCCTAAAGTGCTGAAAGGAATTTTTTTTAAAAAGTCAGAAATGCAGGCTTTTAAAAAGGAATTTTATGCTGTTGGAAAAACTGAATAGCCACATTCAAAAGAGGGAGGCTGGATCCCTATCTTACATTATACATAAAAATCAACTTAAAGTGGATTAAAGATGTGAACATAAGACCTAAAAGTGTAAAACTCATACAAGAAAACACAGGACGTAAGATTCTTTATTTCTTTTTTTTAAGATTTTATTTATTTACTTGAGAGGGAGAGCAGGGAAGGAGAGTGAGAGGGAGAACCAGACTCCCCACTGAGCAGGAAGCCCAATGCAGGGCTCGAACCCAAGACCATGCAATCATGACCTGAGCCAAAGGCAAATGCTTAACCTACTGAGCCCAGGAGGTAAGATTCTTGACACTGGTCTTGGCAATGATTTTTTTTCAGATTTCACACCAAAAATAAAGGCAACAAGAGCAAAAATAAACAAGTAGAACTACATCAGAGTAAAAAGCTGTGCACTCCAAAGGAAACCAACAAAATCAAGGGCAATTATGGATGGAAGAAAATATTTGTAACTCAAATATGCAACAAGGGGCTAACATCCAAAATATAGAAAGAACTCGTACACCTCAAAAGTAAAAAAAAAAAGAAAGAAAGAAAGAAAGAAAGAAAGAAAGAAAGAAAGAAAGAAAGAAAGAAAAAGAAACAAATAATCCAAATAAAAAAAATGAGCTGAGGATCTTAATAGACACTTTTCCAAAGAAGACATAGAAATACTTGAATACTGGGTCAACAAGAACACGAAAAGTGCTCAAAGTGACTAATCATCAGGGAAAAGCAAATCAAAGCCACAAAGACATGATCACCTGACACCTGTCAAGATATCTATTATCAAAAAGACAAGAGATAATAAATGATGGTTGTAGAGAAAAGGAAGTATTTATACATTGCTGGTGGGAATGTAAACTGGTATAGCCACTATGGAAAGCAACATGGAAGTTCCGCAAGAAATTAAAAATAGTTTTTTATAATGGGTTTGTCACCAGAATAGAGATGCCATGAAACCACTGCTAAATCCAAGCCAAAATGGGTAAGGAAAAGACTCAGTCCATCACCATGATCAGTAGACACATAGATTTGGGCAAGTCTACCACCACTAGCCATCTGATCTACAAATGTGGTAGGATCCATATACGAACCTTAATATTTGAGAAGAAGCCTGCTGAGATAAGAAAGAGCTTCTTCAAGTATGTCTGGATCTTGGATGAACTAAAAGTTGAATGTGAGCACGGTATCACCACTGATATCTCTGTGGAAATTTGAGACCAGCAAGTATTATGTGAACATCATTGATGCCTTAACACACAGAGATTTTATCAAAAACAAAACAAAACAAAAACATGATTACAGGCATATGTAAGGGTAACCCTGCTGTCTTGGTTGTTGTTGCTGGTGTTAATAAACTTGAAGCAGATAGATTCAAGAATGGGAATGATAAAGAGTAGAAGCAGGAAAATGTTCACCTTTAGCCTGGAATGCTGACCTACAGCCTGCATAGTTCTGATGAGGATCAAATACATGCTGGTTGCTATATTCTTAAAGGGTCTCATGACTGCCTATAAATCTCAACAATAGTCAAGCATGAAAGAAATCTTGCAAAAGTAGTCTTATGAGTAGAAATTTGAAGAAAACATGATCTAATACTCCCGATATATCCCTTCCCCCTTGAGCACTAAGCATATAACCACCAGCTTCATACGGCAAAAGTACAGCTCTTTCTGCCCACAGGTTCTATCCCCATGCTACCTGAATAAGCTTACTAAGTTGCACCGTGTAACATCTCAAGAATTCTTTCTTGACCATCACACTCAGCGATCCCACAACAGGAAGATCCATGAGCATGCCCTTCTGGCTTACACTGGGTGTGAAACAACTAATTTCTGGTATTAACAAATGGATTCCATTGAGCTACCCTACAGACAGAAGAGATATGAGAAAATTAAGTCGGCACATACATTAAGAAAATTGGCTACAACCCTGACACACAGTAGCATTTCTGCCAATTTCTGATTGGAATGGTGACGACATACTTTGGTTCAAGGGATGGAAAACAATCCTTAAGGATGGCAATGCCAGTGGAACCACAGTGCTTGAAGCTCTGAATTGCATCCTACAATCAACTCATCCAACTGACAACCCCCTGCATCTGTCCCTCCCCATCAGGACATCCATGAAATTGGTGATATTGGTTCTATCCCTATAGGCTGAGTGAAAACTGTCAAACCCACCATGATAGTCATCTTTGTTCAAGTCAACATTACAACTTAAGCTTAACTGAAGCTCTTCCTAGGGCCAATGTGGGCTTCAATCAAGAATATGTCTGTCAGATGTTGGCAAGGATGCAAAGAAAGGGAAACTCTCCTACACTGTTGGTGGGAATGCAAGCTGGTGCAGCCACTCTGGAAAAAAGTATGCAGTTTCTCAAAAAGTTTAAAATAGAGCTACCCTATGACCCAGCAATCACACTACTGGGTACTTACCCTAAAGATACAAAGCAGTGATCCGAAGAGGCATGTGCACCCGGGTGTTTATAGCAGCCATGTCCACAACAGCCAAACTATGGAAAGAACCTAGATGTCCATCAACAGATGAATGCATAAAGATGTGGTATATACACACACACACACACATAGACACACACACACACACACACACACACACACACACACAATGGAATACTATGCAGCCATCAAAAGAAATGAAATCTTGCCGTTTGCAACGACACGGATGGAACTAGAGGGTATTATGCTAAGCGAAATAAGTCAAT
>LNAC01000708.1:623096-640360 GCA_002007465.1 Ailurus styani
AGGGTGGGGGGTCGTGGGGGGTAGGGAGGGAAAAAATGAAACAAGATGGGATCAGAAAGGAGACAAAACATAAGACACTCTTAATCTAACGAAACAAACTGAGGGTTACTGGGGGGTGGGGGGGTAAGGATAGGGTGGCTGAGTTATGGACATTGGGGAGGGTATGTGCTATGGTGAGTGCTGTGAAATGTATAAGACTGATGATTCACAGACCTGTACCCCTGGGGCAAATAATACATTATATGTTAATTTTAAAAAAAAGAATATGTCTGTCAAAGATGTTGATTAAGGTAACACAGCTGGAGACAGCGAAAGAGACCCACCAACAGAAAAAACTGGCTTCGTGGCTCATGTGATTATCCTGAGCCATCCAGGCCAAATCAGTGCTCGCTATGTGCCTGTGCTGGATTGTCACACAGTTTCACACTGCTCACAGGTTTGCTGAGCTAAAAGACTGCTCATCATTTTGAGAAGAAGCTGGAAGAAATTCTTGAAATGGGGATGCTGCCATTGTTGATATGGTTCCTAGCAAATCCATAGGGGTGAGAGCTTCGCTGACTACCCTCTTAGGGGTCATTTTGCTGTTCATGACATGAGACACACACTTGCTGTAGGCATCATCAAAGCAGTGGACAAGAAGGGTGCTGGTGCAGCCAAGGTCACCAAGTCTGCTCAAAAACCTCAAAAATCTAAATGGATATTATCTTTAATACCTGCCACCCAAGTCTTAATCAGTGGTAGAAGAGCAGTCTCAGAACTGTTGTCTCAATCAGCTAGTTAAGTTTAAAAGACTAGTTAATAATAATGCAGAAAAAACCTTAAGAAGGAAAGAAGAATAATTTGGGAACTTTCTGGTGTGTGGGGGGGAGCAGTTTTAAATTATTAATTTTAAATTCTGTACTTTTTAATGGAAATAACTTTACCAAAAATCTGCCACAGTTATTTTGAGAACCATGAAAAGAATGTTTAATGGGGGCACCCAGGTGGTTCAGTCAGTTAAGCGTCTGCCTTGAGCTCGGGTCATGATCCCACACTGGGCTCCTTGCTTAGCAAGGAGTCTATTTCTCCCTCTCCCTTCACTCCTCCCTCTGCTCCTCCCCACCTCATGCACAGATGCTCTCTCTCTCTCTCTCTCAAATAAATAAAATCCTTAAAAATAAAAAAAAATTGGGCACCTGGGTGGCTCAGTTGGTTGAGTGACTGCCCTGGATCAAGTCATGATCCTGGAGTCCCAGAATCGAGCCCCACATTTGGCTCCCTGTTCCACCAGGTGTCTGCTTCTCCCTCTGACCTTCCCCCTTTCTCTAATTCTTTCTCTCTCAAATAAATAAATAAAATCTTTAAAAAATAAAATTAAAATTAAATTTAAAAATTAAAAATAAAACAATGTTTAATGAAGAAAAAAATGTTTAAAGAAGCTTTCATATGATGCAGCAATCCACTTCTGGATATATATCCCAAAGAAATGAAATCACTATCTCAAAGAGATATATGTACTCTCATGTTCGTTGCAGCATTCACAACAGCCAAGATATGGAAACAACCTATGTGTCCATCAAAAGATGAATGGATAAAGAAAATGTAAGATACGTACAATGATTATTTAGAAAAGAAGGGTATCTTGCCATTTGTGACAACAATGGATAAAACTGGAGAACATATGCTAAGTGAAATAAGGCAGGGAGAAAAAGACAAATATTACATGATTATCACTCACATGTGGAACCTAAAAAAACATGTTTTTTTAAAAAAGGCTAACTCATAGAAACAGTAAAACAATAGTTGTTAGGGGTTGTGGGGCAGGGGAATTGGAAAGACAGAAAAAGATACAAACTTTCAGTTACAAGTAAGATCTAAGGATCTAATAATGGTGACTACAGTTGATAACACTATATTGTGTAACAGAAATTCACTGGGAGAATAGAACTTAAGGATTTTCACTAAAAAAAATTAACAAAAAGGGGTAAATAGGTGAGGTGACAGATGTAGATCAACCTAATTGTGGAAGGTATATAATATCACAATGTATGTAATATCAAATTATCATGTCATACACTTTAAGTACATTATAATTTTATCAGTTATATACCTCAATAAAGCTGGCAAAAAAAGGAATAAAATTGGTTATTTTCAAATAAAGGAATCTCACTGGGAACAAATCTGTCTGACAAGAAACGCTGAAGGAATTTCTTTAATCTGAAGGAGAAATGACACCACATAGTAACTTGGAAGATTTTATAATAAGGATGAATTCATCACGACATAACCATGAAAATTGTGTATATACCTAGTAATACAGCTTCAAAACACATGAAGCAAAGGCTGAGTGAAAGGGTGAAAGAGCTAAATCCACAATCATGGTTAGAGGTTTTAATATACTCTTTACACAGGGGCATCTGGATAGCTCAGTCAGTTAAGCATCTGAGTCTTGATTTCAGCTCAGGGTGGTGAGATCAAGCCCCATGTCAGGCTCTACAGTGGGTATGGAATCTCTCTCTTTCCCACTCCCAATGCCCCACCCCGCCCCTTCCTCACTCATGTGCCCATATACTCTAAATAAATAAATAAATAAATAAATAAATAAATAAATAAATAAATAAGGATAACAGTAAAACAAAAAAACAATTTGTAAGGCTACAGAATATATGAACAACACTACTGATCATCTTTACCTGACATTTACCAAAGCTCCTTTTCAAGTGTCTAAAGAATGTTCACCAAGATAGACTATATGCTGGGCCATAAAGTAAGTCACAATGAATTCCAAAGACTGAAATTCCAAAGACTATAAAGGAATTAAATTAAAAAGTTATAGCAATACAATCTTGAGAAAAGTATCCAAGTATTTGGAAATTAAAAAACAAACTTAAATAACCCAACAGTCAAGAAAATAATGAACAGGGGAAAAAAAATTTTGAACTGAACGTTAATGAAAATATAATCAAAATTTGCAAGACGTAGCCAAAGCAGGGTTTTAAAAGCTTATAATAAGAGAAGAAAGATTAAAATTAAGGATTTATGTTTCTATCTTAAGAAATTAGAAAAGGCAAAGCTAATAATTAAACACAAAGGGTCAGGGAGGAAGAACAAAGGAAGTAGAAGAAGGAAAATAACAAATACTGGTAATCCAAAACAAACAAACAAACAAACAAAAAACCCCACACAGAAAATAAAAAGAAATCAAGAAAAAATTTTAAAGCTGGAAGTCTTTCTGCAAAAATTAACCAATAAACCCTAGCAAAATTCTCTTTAAAAAGGGAAGCACAAATTGCCAATCTCAGGAATGAAAGAGCAGATACTAAAGATACTCAAAATATTTTTTAAAGGGTAATGAAGAAACATTATGAAAAACTTTATGCCAGTGAATTTTATAACTTGAAGTAGAAAATTTCCTTTAAAGGATAAGTTACCAAACTAACACAAGATAATAAAAAATCTCAATACCTTAATGTTTATTAAATAAATTAAATTCATCATCAAAAACTTTCCTACAAAGAAAACTCCAGACCTAGTGGTTTCACTGATAAAATCTATCAAACATTTAAGGAAGAAATAATACCAAGCCTACATTATTATTTCAGAAAATAGAAGCAGTGGAAAGACATCATGACCATGTGGGGTTTACCCCATCCATGCAAAGGTAGTTTAAGTTTCAAAATCCAAACACTATAAATCATTTTAAAGTAAAAAGGAAAACCATGTATTTATCTAGATATAGAAATCTTTGACAAAATTCAACACCTATTCATGATTTTAAAAACCTGAACAAATAGAAAGGATCTCTTAATTAAGAAAGGAAAATGGGGGATGCCTGAGTGGCTCTGTCCGGTGAGCATATGCCTTCGGCTTAGGTCATGATCCCAAGGTCCTGGGATTGAGTTCCATGTAGGGCTCCCTGTTCAGCAGGGAGCCTGCTTCTCCCTCTCCTGGCTTCTCCCTCTCCCCAGCCCCCAGCTCATGATCTCTCTCTCACTCTCTCTCAAATAAATAAAATCTTGAAGAAAGAAGAAGAAGAAGAAGAAGAAGAAGAAGAAG
This sequence comes from Ailurus styani, assembly GCA_002007465.1. NCBI lineage: Eukaryota > Metazoa > Chordata > Mammalia > Carnivora > Ailuridae > Ailurus > Ailurus styani. The sequence continues at coordinate 627,132 of LNAC01000708.1, forward strand.
AAGAAGAAGAAGAAGAAGAGGTGGAGGAGGAGGAGGAGGAGGTTGTTGAGGTGGAGGTGGGGGAAAAGGCAGAAGGGGAAGAAGATACTTTATTTAGTATATTATCTACATGGCACAAGGGAGAAGTGAGAAGCATTTAAAGTGGTGGCCAAAGCCTCAGGCTTCAATGGTGTAGAAAGATCTTCCCTTGGAAGACGAACTCCCTCAAGACAACTGCTAGGCCTCTGCTNGGAGGAGGAGGAGGAGAAAGGAGAAGGAGGAGGGAAAAGGGGGTGGGAGGGACCATCTAACACTGCACTAATGATGAAATACACAATGCTTTTTTCCCTCTAAGACCAGTAATAAGGCAAGAATGTCTCTCTCATCTTGTCTATTTAACACAGTTCTAGAGGTCCTAGCTAGTGCAATAAGACAATAAGGCTAAAGGAATAAATGGCATAAAGATCACAAAGGAAGAAGTATTTTCCACTTACAGATGACTGTTTACAAAGAAAATCTTAAGGAATCTGCTAAGCAACTAACAGTACTAATAGGATCTTATTATTCATGTACTTCTTTTAAAATTCTAGTGGGAAATAATTAGAAACAAAATTTTTAAAATTCTATTTAAGAATATCATTATAAAAACCAAAAAATTGAAAACACATTTAATAAAAACAATGTAGAAGACTTCTTGAAACCTTAAAATACAGCAAAGTGGGAAAAAAAGACCTAAAGTAAGTGAAGATCTATACAACTCTATAGGCCAGAAGATTCAATGTTAGTGAAATATCAATTCTCTCCAAACTGACATATAAGTTGCAAGCTTATGTAAAGAAACTGGCAAGCTGATGACAAAATTCCTAACAGACATTCGAAGAACTTACAATGGCCAAAACAATTTTAAGCGGAAAAAAGTTACAACTCTTAAAGAATATGATTTAAAGACTTAATGTAAATCCACAGTAATCAAGACAGTGAGTTGTTGGCATAAGGATAACCTAATGAATGAGCAGAACAGAGTTCAGAAATGGAGCCACACTTATATAACCATTTCATTTTTGACAATGCCACAAAATTCAAGGGAAATAAAAAATACTTTAATCAAATGGTGTTGAAATAACTAAGTACCCACATAGGGTTTGGTAAAAAAAAGAACCTAAATACAGCTTTACATCACTTACAAAAATTAATTCAAGATGGATCATAGATCTAAACATAAAAGTTAAAATTATAAACAATAAAGAAGAGAATTATCTCCATACCTAGAGATTGTTTTTCAACATGGTAAACAATAACCATACAATGAAAAACCTGATATATTTAGACTTCATCAAAATTACAACTTTCTCATCAAGTTGGCAAGGATGCAAAGAAAGGGGAATCCTCTTACACTGCTGGTAGGAATGCAAACTGATACAGCCCCTCTGGAAAACAGTATGGAGGTTCCTCCAGTTGTTAAAAATAGAGCTACCTAGCTGGGCTCAGAAGCTAAGCCTTATGTTAAAAGTGATTAGGAACAGAAGACTGGTTCAAGTAGGAGAAAGAAAGAAAAGGAAACTCTCTAGCACTGTTGGTGGGAATGCAAACTAGTGCAGCCACTCTGGAAAACAGTATGGAGGTTCCTCAAAAAGTCAGAAATAGAAATATCCTAAACCCAGCAATTACACTACTAGGTATTTATCCAAGGGATACAAACATAGTGATCTGAAGAGGAACCTGCACCCCAATGTTTATAGCAGCAATGTTCATAACTGCCAAACTACAGAAAGAGCCCAAATGTCCATTGACAGACGAAATGGATAATGGGATCCAGTCCTGCATCGGGGTCCCTGCTTAGCGGGGAGTCTGCTTCTACCTCTGCCTCTGCTGCTCGTCCTGGTCCTGCTTGTGCTTTCTCACTCAAGCACGCTCTCTCTCTCTCTCTCTCTCTCTCTCTCTCATGCACACTCTCTCAAATAAATAAAATCTTAAAAAAAAAACAATATTTGGCTTAAAAAAAAAGACAGACATCATGACCATCTTGACAAGAATCTAACATCACTTCTGTGATGTTCCTGCCAAAAATGCGTAACTCAAAACTCATCAACAGAATACCTAAATTCACAGATATCCCACAAAATAATTGGTCTGTACTCTTTGAAAATGTCAAGGTCGAGAAAAACAAAGAAAGGCTGGAGAATTTAGAATATAGAATGCTCTATATTCAAGGACACTAAAGAGGCATTACAACTAAATGTACTGTATGATCCTGGATAGATTCTAGAAGTAGAAAAAAATACTTTCTGTAAAATACATAATTGGACAAATTATCACCATGTGAATTTGAACTGTGGATTAGATGGTATGGTATTAATATTAAATTCTGACTTTGATAAGCATACTATGGTAATAAAAGAGAATGTCCTTGTTCTTAATAACTACATACTGGAGAATTTAAGAGAAGAATGATGTTTGCACCACATTTTCAAATGATTCAAACAAATACATATTGATAGATTGACAGAATAAAAATAAATGGGGCAAAAAAACATATGAGAATGTAGGTGGGTTAGGGGGATGGGTTAAATAGGTGATGGAGATTAAGGAGGGCACTAATGAGCACCAGGTGTTGTATGGAAATGCTGAATTGCTAAATTCTTCACCTAAAGTTAATATTATATTATACTGTTAACTAATTAGAATTTAAATAAAAACTTGAGGGGGAAAAAAAGCATAAAAAAGAAAAGTAAACAATTGGTGAGTCTAGTTAAAGAGTTTACAGTTGTCATTTACCACAATTATTTTAAAAAGCCTTTACAGGAGTGAGTTACTTTTACTATTTTTGTAAGTTTTCTGTAAGTTTGAAGCTGTACCAAAATAAAGTTATCCAAAATAATGCTTTGGTAATATTTTAAAATAAAGAAAAACTAAATCAAATTAATATTCTCCTGCTAATCAATATATAAAGCCCACTGTTAGTCAAAAGATATTTATTTTCACATTCACATTAGCAAAATATACAAATAAGCAATGAATAAATAGTTATTAAAAGATAGATGTGCTAAAATTAGTGTTTGGTTAAAAAAAAAAGAATGGTAAACTAAGTCCCATATATTTAACTACATTTAATAAATACGCTAACATAGAAATTTCAGAAATAAGTATTCTTTTAATGGGTCATACTATCTCTTTAAACATGTTTCTAAATACATACAGAACAGTAAAAAGCTTGCTTTGAGAATGTGTTATAAAACTATTATAAACTGATGAGCCGTAAATTTGGTAACACATATTAATAAAAACTTTCAAGAGAACAAAGACATATTTCAACACAAAGTTCTGACAGCTGCTTTAATAAACAGAAACTATATTGCCCAAAGATACCATAACACTGCAGGGAAAACAAACACTAAGGAAAGAATGGGTAATTAAGCTGCCTCATTGATTAATGTATACAGTTCTTGACAAAGGAACATGCTTCATTCATTTGGCATGGAAAATCAGACCACCACTGCATGGTGATTTAATAATACATATTAATCCCTGTCTGTAGTATTAGACTATAAAATAGATAAGCATGTGGCTTCAACTTATTTCAGAATCTGGTCTAATTCACACAAAGAATGAATTTTTAAGCAGATATATTCTATAATCCTTATCTTCAGAAAAAGAGTAGGGTGAAAACATAAGAAATTACCACTGACATCAATATTATTTTTTTTTATTTTTTTTTTATTTTTTTTTTTTAAAGATTTTATTTATTCATTTGACACAGAGAGAGAGATTACAAGTAGGCAGAGAGGCAGGCAGAGAGAGAGGAGAGAGGAGGAAGCAGGCTCCCTGCTGAGCAGAGAGCCCGATGTGGGCCTCGATCCCAGGACCCTGGGATCATGACCTGAGCCGAAGGCAGCGGCTTTAACCCACTGAGCCACCCAGGCGCCCAATATTATTTTTTTTAAAAGATTTTATTTATTTATTTGACAGAGAGAGAGAGATCACAAGTAGGCAGAGAGGCAGGCAGAGGGACAGGGAGGGGAGGAAGCAGGCTCTCTGCTGAGCAGAGAGTCCGATGTGGGCCTCGATCCCAGGACCCTGAGATCATGACCTGAGCCAAAGGCAGAGGCTTTAACCCCCTAAGCCACCCAGGCACCCTGACATCAATATTATTGAAAAGGTGATTAATAAAATATTAAACTGTTAGCTACCCTTCACATGGGTGGTGCTGAGTATCAGTAGAGGGACATGCCAGTATTCCACAGAATCAAAGCCAAGAGACTTTATCCAACTAATGTCTAGACTCCTCATCTGAACAAACTGTAACCCAGAGATGTTAAATGATTTTTTCAAGGTCACACACCTATTTATAAAACAGACCAGATCCTTGGTTTCCTGACTCCTCTAAATAGGAGTCTAATTATCACTCTTTCCTTTATACCACTCTCTATATTATAAAGTCATTTTTGTATCTGATTGCCCACATCCTGAGAACCTTAGTTGTTTCCTATATATGACTGAGGAATGCTCATCCTAGTGTGAAACAGAATTGAAATGAGAATAACTCTAGTTAAAAAGAAAAAAAAAACTAGGACAGGTCATTTCCAATCTACTCCCAGTATTTATTTTTTTTATTCCCAGTATTTTAAATCTATTTTGGGATCATAATCTTAACTATGTCACCATCAAAATTTGTCCAAATAAAACAAAGTAATGTCTGCTAATAATAGGTAATGTCTGGGCCACAACTGATAGTCTTGAATCAAAAAGTATGATCTATTTTCTTATCTATGATTAAGGAATACAGCTATGTTCCAGACACAGAAATCAGAGGCAGCTGAAAATCCAGCATTCATTATATCGGTTCATATATAAAAAGTAATGGTATGTCACCAAACATAGGCAAACCATTATCTCAGGAAGTCCATTAAGCCATTTAACTCAAAAATATGAGAGTATCTACTTTTTACACTACAGTGTCCAAAACACATACAATAGTGTCTACCACATAGTATGTACTCAGTCATTATTTGTGGAATGAATTATGGAAAGAGATGTCTCTTATCAACCCACCTCCAATTAGAGTCATCCTACTTTATGTTGTTTAGCATCACAAATAATCTCTTATCACTCTCAGGAAAGAGTAAACGCCTTAAGAAAACAATTTGTTTCTGAACATTCTCAGTTTCCCAACCCATACCAGACTAACAGGGATATTTTTAAAGGAAAATTCTCATCTACAGTTGTCAATAAGTGCCTACAAATTTGCCTCACATTTTCCAAATGCAATAAACCAATAGTTATTGAAAATTTGCCCTAAGGTCTTTCTTATGTAAATATACTAAGTAAAGGTTAACAAAAGTTTGACTTTGCTTGTAATAAACCTTATTTAATTAAAACACAGCCATTTAAGATCATGAAGGGGTAAGGAATAAAGTGAATAAACCTACCCTAAAAGTACACACACCACAAGCTAATTTCATCTTTTGAAAGCAGAATGATAGAAACAAGAAGAAAAGTAGCTATTATTACTCACATGAGGGATATAATTGCAGATACAAAATAAGCTACTTTTATTAGGCAATATCCTCGCACAAGTATACTAATAATAAACACAGGATTAAATGACACAAATGGGCAAATGATAAAGGTTGACAGTACTGGAGTACCTACTTAGAATTTCACATATATCACAGGTATATGTAGATGGGCTGCAAATTATGATATACTGACTCTTAGCCTAAGAACAGGATACACCATATCCTGTCAGTTACCAAACAGGATTATAAGTTTGCTTAAAAAGGAATCTTAATTCTGATGTGTCTCCAGACTCAGATTAATTTATGAAGCATTTTTCAACTACCTAGACCTGAGAGGGAATAAACAAAACTAGGAGGACCTTTACAAAAATTAACCACTAATAAATACTTGCCTGATCTCTTGTGATATTGGTATAGTATACTTATACATAAGTAAGTATATATGACTCATAGTATAATTATGAGTGACCTTTTTAGTAGTGAAATGAAAAAAATAGTATAAATGTGTCATATAAATACACAAGTATAGTTTTTAGCAATTGTTAGGGAGACAATAAAAACTACACTATTTAGGGAAACAATCAAAACTATCCATTTATGAATAGAAGGAAGCACTTTAAATACATTTCATCAGTGTTTTATTTTCTGAAGATACAGTGAAACATAAAGGCATGTTTTCTTGCTTCTTAGTAGTGTTTCTTCAAAAAAAAGAAATAGAGGTGAAATAATTTCTAAACTTAATGGTTTGACTTTTAAATGTGAGGTTTTGGTCTTCCGGGGAATTATCATTTTGTGGCAAATAAATTCCTTCCTACCTACCTGCAAGAACAAAGGATTATCTTCACACAAGGATGATATGACAATGGCTTATAACATGTTTTGGACTTTTTCATTTAAATTTTATCTTGTCAGGTAAGTAACAGATTCGCATGGTGATCTAGATTTATTTTAATAAACAAAAGTATATCCAAGCTGCAAGTCTCTGAATTAAGTCTTGACAGATCAAGCACAAAAACTTAAGACCTATAAATAGTTTGGAGATCTGGGTTCTAAAATGGATTCTGGCATTAACAATTAAAAACCCTTAGTTACTTTTATGCTCTCTGAAAAGGTTTTCTCATCTATCAATAAGGTGTTTAGATGAGATCATCCCCAAAGCCCTTTTAATTCTGGATTCTATAAGAATCTTACTTATAAGACCAGGCTTTTAAATTTAATTACTAATGTAAGACTAGAAACTGGCAGTCCATAGCTTTTCACAATTAAACTAAACTATAATAAGAACACATTATTATTTTAAACTTTTGTATTCATTATAGAAAACTTTTACTAGATTAAAAAGAATCTGAATTTTTAAGATCTTATATTTAGATGTTACAGTATGAGATGGCCTAATAATTCTTTTGTAATAACAACATATCTGTAGGTTAAGTAGAGGAATAAATAACCCCTCTCATTTTCAAAAGTTACATTTCAAAGACCAGGCTACAAAACTTTTATAGATACTTTGTTAATGAATTATTAAAAGTTAACCATTATAATAACTATAGATTAAAATGCACAATTATTTACTTTCCAAAACAAAACATAGGTTTTCTTCATTCCCTGGTTTTATTTAATATAGAGAATAGAAACAGAAACAAAGAGACAGAGGAAGAGAGACTAAGGGAAAGGAGAGGAGAGGTGATGAAATAGGTAAAAAGGGAGACTTATACTACAGATTGAAAATTCTCGTTTAATTAATAAACCAAAGAAAAAATTAGAAAAAATACTAGAAACAAGCATAAGTCACTTTTGTGTTATGCACAGAAAAAAAAAGTCTGCATGTCTTATAATTTTCTCACTGAGTTAAAGTATTTGTTTTGCATTTTCATCTTTCATTTAAAGTATACAAAAATGCTGATGAGGGCAGGGGATTTTAAAAACATTAAAAACCACTTTTAAAAGAACAATCTTTAAAAACAACTTTAAAAATATTCACAAAGCATTGTGTATAACTCAGAAGTTAGAAAAAACAAGCTATAATTCTGAAATAGTTATGTGTTAATAATTTTAAAATGTTTGAAATACTTTTGAAAACAACTGTTCAATTTTCCTATACTGAAGCCCTAAGAGTACTGAAACGGAATCTATTCAAACTGAAAGAGATCTTAAAGTTCCGGAGTTCAAGTGACTTGCCCAGGTCTCATGTTTCTGTGTTCTTTCCACAACACCATGAATGTAATTTAGAGATCAGCAAAACAAAATAAATTAGCAAATTTAAGCATTTTATCACCAAATCTAGTAGGAAATTATTTATTACTGATTAAATTGTAGTCATGAGAATTTAGAGTCTGCAAAAAATAAAGACTGCCAAGTTAATGGTTCCTCTTATCGCATAAGCCATTAAAAAACTAAAATTTAATGTGAAAGAACATGAACCTTCCCTCTAATCACTGTACCAGTCCTTTATAACCTCCTCCTTCCTCTTCGCAAAATAATGAAACATTAAGTATCATTTTCTAAACAGAATAACGTAATACTATAGGGAAAAAATGGAAACTTGGTTTATATAAAAGTTACCCATAAGAAAAATCTTAGTCCACATAAATTGACTATTTCAAAATTGAATACTTATGAATAAGATGCATTATTAGTGAACCTAATAATTCAAGCTCTGCAGATAATAAATTTAAAACCATGAATATAAACTAATACACACACACACACACATACACACACACACACACACACTTTGACAAAACACAGCTTTAACAAAAACCATGCAATATGCACAAATGCTAAATAACTTCTCTTTTGGGTAGCATATTAAGCTCTCTAAAGTAAGAAAAATCCCACACAAAATTATACTTGTTTTAAAAGAATGAATTTCCCATTTCACACAGTAGCATTTTATAATAAAAGCCGATCCAATGTTTCAGAAATTCAAAGTTTTTATTTTGTTACAATCCTTTCCCCAAAAAAAAGTTAAAGTAGAAAGTCTTTTTCTTGTTGGCATCTTAAAAAGTATGAAAAAAAAAACTGACAATGTCAATAAACATACAAATGAACTATCCAATTCTTTCACCAATGATTTTTTTTTTTTAATTAAAGCTTTGCAAAGGAACAAGAGCTCAGCAAAATGTACATTCTATATAGGCCAGTGAGGGTGCAGACTTGCAAGCCAATTAACTCAGGGTCTGTTTCAGTTTTGAAAAGACCATAAGCTTAAAAAAAAAAAATACAGGCCGCTTGAATTTTTATGAGGCAGGAATGAAATACTGAAGAGACACGTCGTCATGAAGAAGAGTATTGTTCAAAACATTGCATAAGGATGTTACAGGATTTATTTGCTGTCCCTCGAAAAACTACAGAAGCTTCCTACTCTCTACTAGCACTTGCACCATGTTCTCCAGGTTTCTGTCTTGAGGCATATCCTGAGCAGACTTTGGAGGATTTCTAAGATTGTTAAAATAACTTTTAATAGACATGACATGAGTTTCTACACCGAAATTCATTTTGCCATTTAGATTTGTTTCAACCAGCACTTGATCGCCCAAGTTTGCTATCCTTTCTACACTGCTCTTCAGAGTCTTCAAAGCAGAGGATAAACATGAACATCACAGGCTTTCATACCAGGCTCCAGGAAATCTTCTCATGCCATTGGGTTAAGTACCCTCACAGGCCCATCAGATGGATCAAGTACTACCACAGGAGTCCAACCTATGGGCAATGACAGCTCCACAGACACAGTGAAGTGGGGACACCACTTGGTCAACCGGGGCTTCAAGGTAAAAAGCATTTCTTGTGCTTCTCGCTGCTCTGAACAAATGCTCAGATGTTAGCTCTAAATAAATCTCCTTCAACTCTTCTGAAATATCTTCCACACAAAAGTGGTGGAAGTCTCCCCACCTCACCTCACACCACAGTCTGGCATCACAAATGACCCTGGGCTCATCAGGCCTAAAGCACGGGCTTGTCTTGGAACACGTGGAGCACACAGACTCTGACCAGTTTTGATAGGGTGCCACTGATATGAATAAAGAGCTCTAAAAACTCCTCGCCAGTGATGTTGGCACAAAACTTCATGATGCCATGAAAACTGCATCCAGAGTTTGGTAGAAGGGGACACCAAGTGTTGCAGGTCCCAACACAGCCAACACTCAGGTTCCACTTACTTGCAGGTCCCCTGAGAAGGGCCACAAGGCATGGCAGACCTGGGGCCCCTAAAACCAAGGCCTCTGTTCCCATCTTCTTCCCTCTACCCCCTCCCTTAAAAAGTTTCACTGTTTCCACTCTGATTATTAAAAGGATAGGTACTCGAACACAGAAATGTCTAAATATTCTTTCTAAACTGTAAGAAGAAAATTGAAACTATCACTCCTAGAAAACTTTCAACCTTGTTGGTACATACATTAATATTGTCTTAATCAGAGGGAGCCTCGGTGGTTCAGTTGGATAAGCATCCGACTCTTGGTTTCAGCTCAGATCATGATCTCAGGGTCATGAGATCAAGCCCCAAATCAGGATCCCCGCTCCACTCAGAGTCTGCTTGTCCCTCTCTCTCTGCTCCTCCCCACATACCCCTGCCCCCCAACACTCTCTCTCATAAATAAAAAAAATTATAAAAAAAAAAAAAAAGAGGAGTGGCAAGATGGCGGAGGAGTAGAAGACCGATTATCATCAGGTCCCAGGAATTCACCCAGATAGCTATCAAACCATACTGAACACCTACAAATTCTACTGAAGATGGAAGAGAAGAAGAGCAGCAATTCTAGGAACAGAAAATCGACCACTTTCTGGAAGGTAGGACGTGCGGAGAAGTGAATCTGCGGCAACGGGAAGATAGACCCCGGGGGGAGGGGCCGGCTGCCGGCAAGGGAGCGAGCAGCGGACCTCAGACTCGGAACTGTTAGAAGTCGGCTCCACTGAGGGACGTCGCCCCAGAAAACAAGCGGGGAGTGAAACCCCTGCAGGGACAGTGTGGTCTCGGGACCCAAGGGGACACAAAAAGACCAGGGGTGTCTGAGTGTGACCGAGCTCCCAGGTCTCAGAGAGAAGCCGGTGGGAGACAGAGCTGAGCTGAGGTGTCTCTCAGCTTGGGGTTACCTTGGGCTGTGATCTGAAGCGCAGCTGGGCCACTGATCTGTGAGCGGGGACGCCGCGGGCGGCAGACCCGGAGAGACCCCCTCCTTCCTCCTCCGGGAGGAGTGGTGCGGGAGCGGCCGCAGGATCTGCTGGGTTCCGAGATTCTAAACAGGGCTGCGCCAGAGACAGAGACGCTCGGTCACAGGCCGGGTGAGCTCGGAGCACGGCCAGAGACCAGGAGACGGGAGAGACTGCTTTTCTCTGAGGCGCGCTGAGGACTGAGGCCCCAGGCTCTCGGCTCCTCCGGGTCAGAGAATGGAGGCCCCAGGCTCTCGGCTCCTCCGGGTCAGAGAATGGGAGCCGCCATTTTCAGTCCCATCCTCCAACGAGGTACGCGAGCTGATTACTTAGCCTGGCCCCTGGCGAGGGCGGTGGGAATCCGCCTCGGGCAGAGACACTTGAGAAACACAGCAACAGGCCCCTCCCCCAGAACACCAAGAGAAAACAAACGTACAAACAAACAAACCGTCCAGTCAAAGTCAAGTTCAAGACGGCTAAGCATTGCGGAACCCCAAAACTACGGAAAAGCAACTAAGATAATTCATGGCTTTTTCCCCATGATTCTTCAGTCGTTCAAAGTTAAATTCATTGAATTTTTTTTTCTCTTTGAAATTTTTTCTTACTTTTTTCCTTTAAAATTTTTCCCTTTTCCTATTTTAACGTTCTTAACTCTTATATCGTATCAACACTTTCTATTCTTTTTTTAAAATTTTCATTGTTATAATCATATTTTATCCCTTCATTCTTTTTAACCTTATTTTTTTGGATACTTATAGGGTCTGTTCAATTCACCAATCTAATAGATAGAGATAGAGATAGAGATAGATATAGAGATAGAGTCATAGACAGACATAGATATAGAAACAGAAATAGATAATATAGATATAGGATTTTGTGTTATTCATTTTTGTTTAGTTTTTTATGATTTTGTGTTTTCGGGGGCTTTCTTGTTTGTTAGTTTTGGTTTTGTTTTGTTTTGTTTTCCCATTTACTTTTCTCCCCAGCTTCAGGTCTCTTCTGAGTAGGTTAGTGTATATTTCTCTGGGGTCATCGCTACCCTTTAGTATTTAGTTCTCTCATCCATCTATTCCTATCTGCATAAAATGACAAGGCGGAAAAAATCAACACAAAAAAAAGAACAAGAGCCAGTAATGACGGCTAGGGACCTAATCAATGCGGACATTAGTAATATGACAAAACTAAAGTTCAGAATGACGATTCTAAAGATGCTGGCTGGGCTTGAAAAAAAAATGGAAGAAAATAGAGAAGCTGTCTCTAAAGAAATAAAAGACCTTTCTGGAGAAATAAAAGAACTAAAATCTAACCAAGCTGAAATCAAAAAAGCTATTAATGAGGTGCAATTGAAAATGGAGGCTCTTACTGCTAGGATAAATGAAGCAGAAGATAGAATTAGTGATTTAGAAGACAAAATGTCAGAGAAAAAAGAAGAGGATGAAAAGAGAGACAAACAACTACTGGACCATGAGGAGAGAATTCGAGAGATAAGTGATGCCATAAGACGAAACAATATTAGAATAATTGGGATCCCAGAAGAGGACGAGATTGAGAGAGGGCCAGAAGGTATATTGGAGCAGATCTTAATACAGAATTTCCCTAATCTGGCAAAGGGAACAAGCATCAAAATCCAGGAGGCACAGAGAAGCCCCCCCAAAATTAATAAAAATAGGTCCACACCCCGTCATCTAATAGTAAAACTTACAAGTCTTAGTGACAAAGAGAAAATCCTGAAAGCAGCTCGGGACAAGAGGTCTATAACATACAATGGTAGAAATATTAGATTGTCAGCAGACCTATCCACAGAGACCTGGCAGGCCAGAAAGAGCTGGCATGATGTATTCAGAGCACTAAATGAGAAAAATCTGCAGCCAAGAATACTATATCCAGCTAGGCTCTCACTGAAAATAGAAGGAGAGATAAAAATCTTCCAGGACAAACAAAAACTCAAGGAATTTGCAAACACCAAGCCAGCCCTACAGGAAATATTGAAAGGGGTCCTCTAAGCAAACAGAACCTAAAAGAAACATAGACCAGAAAGGAAGAAACACAATATACAGTAACAGTCACCTTACAGGCAATACAATGGCTCTAAATTCACATCTTTCAACAGTTACTCTGAATGTAAATGGACTAAATGCCCCAACTAAAAGACACAGGGTCTCAGAATGGATAAAAAAACAAGACCCATTGATATGCTGTCTACAAGAAACCCATCTTACACACAAAGACACCTCCAGATTTAAAGTGAGGGGGTGGAAAACAATTTACCATGCCAATGGACAGCAAAAGAAAGCTGGAGTGGCAATCCTTATATCAGATAAATTATATTTTAAGGCAAAGAATATCATAAGACATGAGGAAGGACACTATATCATACTAAAGGGATCTGTCCACCAAGAAGATCTAACAATCATAAATATCTACGCCCCTAACATGGCAGCAGCCAACTGTATAAACCAATTAATAACAAAATCAAAGAAACACATTGACAAGAAAACAATATTAGTAGGGGACTTGAACACCCCCCTTACTGAAATGGACAGATCATCAAAGCAAAAGATCAACAAGGAAATAAAGGCTTTAAATGAC
>LNAC01000708.1:643335-709371 GCA_002007465.1 Ailurus styani
GGGGGGTAGGGAGGGAAAAATAATGAAACAAGATGGGATGGGGAAGGAGACAAACCATAAGAGACTTCTAATCTCACAAAACAAACTGAGGGTTACTGGGGGGTGGGAGGGTAGGGATAGGGTGGATGGGTTATGGACACTGGGGAGGGTTTGTGCTTTGGTGAATGCTGTGAAAGATGTAAGCCTGATGATTCACAGACCTGTACCCCTTGGGCAAATAATAAAAATAAAATTTAATAAATAAATAAATAAATAAATAAAATAATAACCTTTAAAGCCACTACTTTTCCTACCTATAATGATGATCATACCATCGATTTTGACATGCAGTGGTTTCACTGTTCATTTATAAATGATCTGTAGTTGCAGTTTTGATTTCTTCTATGACCCAAGATTAACTTTAGAAAGCTTTAAAGAATTCCACAGTTTACAGTTTGTTGTTATGCTTTATTATTATGATTATTATGATCATTAAATTCCAGCATTTACTTACTTTATCCTTACTCCAATTTGTTTACTTGTTTTGGTCAGAGAATGTAGTCCATAAATGTCCTAATTGAGGAATTTACTGAGGTTTCTTTTGTGGAATCCCTTCATTTATTTATTCACTCACCTTCCCTGGTGCCTGTATTAGATCAGGAGTCAGCTCTACAACTATAAGTATAATTATATTTATATATTTATATAATTTATATATATTTATATATAGTTATTCTATAACTATAGCAACCATTAAATACACCTGTTTTTGTAAATAAAGTTTTATTGGAACACACAAACTCACTTCCATTTTGTCTATGACTGCTTTCTCACTGCAGAATTGAGTAGTTGCAGTAGAGTCTTTAAGGCCAAAAACACCTAAAATATTTACTATCTCACCCTTTCAGAAAAAGTGTGCCAACAACCCCTATTAGATGATGGCAGGTCAGCATCCCCAGTCTCAACACCATTCTTTTTTTTTTTTTCTTTTAAGATTTTTTTTATTTATTTGACAGAGAGAGAGAGATCACAAGTAGGCAGAGCAGCAGGCAGAGGAAGAGGGGGAAGCAGGCTCCCTGCTGAGCAGAGAGCCCGATTCGGGGCTTGATCCCAGGACCCTGAGATCATGACCTGAGCAAAAGGCAGAGGCTTAACCCACTGAGCCACCCAGGCGGCCCACAACACAACAATGTTCATAATCTCAAACATTTGCAGCTTTTTAGCTCTTTGAACTTCCAGATATATGTTAAGGTTCCTTTCCTGTTTCCAGCACTCGTATTTTCCTCACCATGATTAGAACACGTAAGAAACTAAGAAAGAAAAAAAAAATATATTGGTATATGTGTTAACATCTTCATCCTTTAAATCCTAGTAATATTAAACTGAATAAATACTCCAAATATTATTATCTAATGCTTACAGAAAGAATTTCAAAAACTGTCAGGGTGCCTGGGTGGCTGAGTGGGTTAAAGCCTCTGCTTTCGGCTCAGGTCATGATCTCAGGGTCCTGGGATCAAGGCCCGCATCGGGCTCCCTGCTCGGCAGGGAGCCTGCTTTCTCCTCTCTCTCTCTGCCTGCCTCTCTGCCTACTTGTAATCTCTCTCTCTAATAAAAAAATAAAATCTTTAAAAAAAAAAAACCTGTCTTACCATCCCTTTTAGAAATTAAGGGCATGTATTACATGGAGCACTGGGTGTTATATGCAAACAATGAAGCATGGAAGTATGAAGTATGGTGACTAACATAATAAAAAAAATTTTTAAATAAAAAAATAAAAAATAATTTAAAATTTTTAAAAATTTAAAAAATAAAAAAGAAATTAAGGTCTATTGAATCAGTTATTGCTCAGAACTAAGAAATTCGGTGCTTTGCTTTATTTCTTTAAAGACTTGACAAGTTAGGATTTTTTTCTTAACAGACTTTAATAGTTTTTGGTTTACAGAAAAATTAAGTAGAAAGTACAGAGAATTCCCATATAGCTGTGAATATTAATTGAGGAAAACCTCGTTTAGGATGGAGTCGGGAAACCCTGATGGGACTTTCTATCATAGGAAGAAATTCAATTTACCACTCCAACAAAAAGGAAGATTTTCTCCTTGCCAAGCAACAGCCCAGTCAATAAGAAACTATCACAACTGAGATGATAAGAAACCATCACTTTAGACAGGAAGCTAGGCATGAGTGACAAGGAGGATGGACCTTCGGACATCCTGATGGAAGAGCCCCAATAGAGGACCACCTGGGGACAACCCCATGCCACCCATCTAGCAGGTGGTTTGGTTTGTGGTTACAACAGAGTTGGAGTGAAGTTTATTGTGCTTGTCGTGGTCCTGCAGAAAGAAGCCCCTTGTTCTTCTTTGACCTATGTCTCTAGAATAGAAATAATGCAGTTTCCTATCCCGAGCAGCATTTTGAAAACATTTTGGGAAAGGACATGTATAGTTGGCTCATTATTGTATAAATCTAGGCCTGTCCTTCAAATGTGGCCACCTGAGGGCTCATGCAAAACAAAAAACTGATATAAACCCAAAGCCCAGAGTTTCCAGGGCCTTTGTCTCTCGTGACTGGCCCACTCCTCCCTTGGAGTGTACTTTAATAAAACTTCGCTCACTTTACTTTCATTTTGCTATCCTGTAATTCTGTACTATGGCAGTGAAAAGAACTGAGGCTTCTTTCCTTTTCCATATAACTTTCAGTAACATCACCACCTTAAACTCCTGCTTTCCTCCAACAGACTTTCCTTCAAAGCTGTCTCTCCTCTTCTTTTTCTCTATAAAGTAACATTCCTCTTATTCTCCAGATTTGCCTATGGTTTTCCATAGCCTACGTGTCCTGAATTGCAATTTCTCTACTGTCCCCAAATATACTATTTTGCTAGTAAAATAAGTAGCCACTTTATTTTGAAGGTTACAAACCCCTTTACAAGGCCCACATACAGTTTCATCTATAACTAGTATCTTACATTAGTGTGGTATTGTTGTTACAATTGATAAACCAAAATTGATACATTAACTAAATGCCATTGTTTGCTATTAGGGTTTACTTTTTGTGTTGTACATTTGAATTTTGACAAATTACATGTGTTCACAATTACAATATCATAGAGAAGTGTTTCGATGCCTTAAAATTCTTCTTTTCTCCTCCCTTAGCATATTAATCATACTTCTTAAATATTTTTCAGTGGTTGTCCTACAGTTTGCATTACACATGTACAACTAAACCAAGTTGACTTTCAAATAACACTGTACTTCGCAGCTAGTGAAAGAACCTAATAACGGAGTATTCCCAATTTTTCCTTCCTATGCTTTATGTTGTCATTAATTTCTATTCTCCATAAGCTACAATCACCAAATACATTGTTCCTGTTATTAAACAAACTACTATTAGATCAGTTAAGAATAACTGTATTTTATCTGTATTTATTCTTCTCTAATGATCCTTTATGTAGATCCTAGTTTCTGACTTTTATCATCTTTCTGAGGAATTTTTTTAAATGTTTCTTGTGAAGTACGCTTACTGGAGACAAATTACTCCAATTTTTAAGTATTTTTCATTCCCTTTTGAAGGCCAATTTGATAATTTTGCTTGTACAAAGAATTCTATGTTATTTTTTCTTTCAGCACTTTAAATATTACAGTTTTCTTATTCAATCTTTTCTAGCTTATATGATGTCTGAAAAGAAATCCAATAAAATTCTTATCCTTATATCCCATAAGTAAGGTGTTTTTCCCCTGGTCTACTTCAAGATTGTCTGTTTTTAATTTCCTGCAGTTTGAATATAACTAGATATAGATTTTTTTAGTGTAAGTCCTACTTGAGTATTCTATGAGTTTCCTGGGTCTATGGTTTGTTGCCTATTATTAATTTTGGAAAATTCTGTCATTGCTCCAAATCATTCCACAGACAGGCCCTCATGCACAGCATAAATGGAGACTCATCCACTCTGTCCCCACAGCCTACTACTGTCCCCCACACTGTCTCCCACAGTCCTCCACTGAGGCCCACCAG
Organism: Ailurus styani; assembly: GCA_002007465.1. Classification (NCBI taxonomy): domain Eukaryota; kingdom Metazoa; phylum Chordata; class Mammalia; order Carnivora; family Ailuridae; genus Ailurus; species Ailurus styani. The sequence goes on from LNAC01000708.1 coordinate 647,323, forward strand.
TTATCCCTCCACCCTATCCTTCACCCTGTCCCCTACATTGTACAGTGAAAAATAAAAAAGAAAGAAAGAAAGAAAGAAAATCACAAATTGTTAAAAGGAGGAGGAGAAGAAAAAAAAAGAGTAGGGGAAAAAAAGAAAAAAAAAAAACGTTAACTATGGTCAAAGTCCTTAAGGTCACCAAACATAAGCTAAATAGGTTAAAAGGGCCCAAACTTAGGCCCAGCCAGGGACTTAAATAGGTGCTTCAAATTCCCTACCAAGGGCTCCTCATAAGATCCTAGCAAGAAATGAATCAATCACAGCTAGGTATAATCCACAGTGATTTTCTCACTTTCTGATCTCAAGAGCTCTTTAAAAAAAAAAAAGTGTGGGGGACGGGGACAGATACCAAAAGACTTTAATTGTGTGGGTTATAGCCATTGTTAACATTAATAATAGGAAAACCTCATTTAGAACGGATTCAGGCTGTTTTCAGGGGAAGCTCTCAAAACCTGTCAATTGCAGACCCAACACGAAGAAAAGAGCCTATTTTACTATCCTAGCAGGAGGAAGAGAGTTTTTTCCTTCTCTCCCAGCAACAGTCCAAAGAGAGACAGCCAATGAAAAGCCACTATACTTCCCCTCCCAGTTTACTCCCTATAGACTTTTTGTTTATAATAGCCTACCATCTCTCCTTTTTTCCTCTATAAAAGAGAGTTCCTTTCCTTGTCCATGTTCTCTGGGCATGGCTATGCTTTTGCAATTCTCTACTATTCCCAAATAGACCTATTTCTGCTGGTGAAATAACTGGTAGTTTTATTTTTTAGGTTAATATCATTAATACTTAGTTTATTAGGAATAAAAACTTGTAGGATGCTTCAGTGGCTTTTCCATTTCTAGTAAGAAAAGCTGTAATAATTTTGGCTTTTGGAAAGTTCATTCTGTCTACACTTAATATAATTCCTTTTTCTTTAATCTCTGAATGACTGGTCTCAAGAAGTTACAATTTAAGTGGCATTACAATACTATATTTGTTCTGTTGCATAAGACATATGGTATGTTTACATTTATACAGCTGAGGGGAAGATGGTTTTCATCATATTTTCATTTCTTATTTATAGTTTTGCCAAAAAATCTTTGGAATAGATTCTTCTTTTCCATAAGTCAGAGAACCCACTATACCTACTCTGGTATTTTCAAACGAAGAAGCTGCAGCTGTAGGACAAGAAAGCAAGTCTTCTACTCTTGATAAAGCTAACAATCCACCATGCTCTGTATCTCCATTATTCAGCATGGATAGGGGTTCTGGGTGTTGGATATGGCACAGTACCTCAGGAGAAGGAAACAAGAAGCCCCTTCATTTATTCCTTTTCTAACATTTTTCCTTTATGTAGATCTGAATTTCTAATGTATATCATTTCCCTTCTCTCTGAAAAACTTCTTTAACATTTTAACTTCTTTTAACATCTAACATAATCTGGTGATAAATTTCCTCAGTTCTGCTTGTCTGAGAAAGTCTTTATTTCTCCTTCACTTCCGAAGCTTAACTTCACTGCATACAGAATTCTACGCTGACAGTTTTTCCTTGCTTGATTGTATAGTTTCTAAAGAGAAATACCATGTAATATTTATCTTTGTCCCTTTCTAGGTAAGGTGGGTATCGCCCCCCCCACAGGCTTCCTTCACTATTTTCTCTTTGATGTTTCTGCAGTTTGAATATATATCTAAGCACAGATTTTTTTGTTATTTGCTTACAATCTTCTGAATTTTCTGATCTGTGGTTTGGGATCTACCATTACCTTTAGGAAATTCTCAGCTATTTAAATATTTTTTCTGTTCCTTTCTCTCCTTTCCTTCTTATATTTCCATTATGTGTTATGCATTTTGTAACTGCCCCATATTTCTTGGATATTCTATTCAATTTCCTTCAGTCTTTTCTCTTTGTATTTCAGTTATTGACATTTCTTTAAGCTCACTGATTCTTTCCTCAGCTATATTCAGTTTAATGATAAACCCATCAAAGTGATTCTTCATTTCCGTTACAGCGTGTTTTATTTCTACTATTTCTTTTTGATACTTTCTTAAAGTTTTTTTTCTGCTTATATTTCTCATCTGTTCTGCGTGTTACTCACTTTTTCCATTTACAGCCCTTAGCATATTAATGACAGTTGTTTCAAATTCCTGGTTCAATAATTCCAACATCCCTACCATATCTTAGTTTGGTTCTGATGCTTGCTTTGTTTCTCCAAACTGTGTTTTTTGTCTTTAAGTATGTCTTGAAAGTTTTTGTTGAAAGATGGACAGGATGTATTGATTAAAGCAACTGGTACTGGTTCCCACAGAGATGTCTGCACCTGGACTTCTGCTCTGGTTAAGTTGTGATTCTCTGTATCTGCCTGTATCTCTCCAATCTGGGGAGCAACAGTTTGCTGTAACCTCAATTCTATGATGGAAATACATATATATATAACTTGTAACTATTTTGGCAGGAGTCTTTCTAAACTTGTCCAAATTTGTCTTATAATAGCATATGGAACATAATTTAACTTAAAGAATCAGTCATAGCCATTATCATGATCATTAAAGACTGTTTTGTACATGTTCCTGGGTTATTGCTTCAAGCTGCAGTGTTTTATGAGCTTGCTTTTTATAGTCATCTCAATTGATGTCAGACTCTTACAGATCATTAAAATTAGGGTGCCAGTCTCTGACAAATCTATTTCCTCTCTTTCTAATTTATTGTTCCTAATCTGCTGTACTTGCTCATGGATGACAATCACTCTTTCTATTCTATTCCTGGCCTAGTTTTTGTTCACTTCAGGTCTTGAGCTTTCCTCCATAATAGAAGTCAGAATGGTGTCCAGGAGCTCCATGTGTCCTAGCTGCTCTCCACATCTCAATCAGGTCAGGAAAAACCCAGAGTTTCTTTGTGATCCTCCAGGCAAGATTTCTTAACTGTGGCACTAGTCATAGTTTGAACATGGTCATTCTTTGTAATGAGGAATGTTCTGTACATAGCAGGATGCTGAAGAGCATATCTGGCCTCTCTGCACTACATAAAAGCAGCACACCCTCAATTGCAATGATTAAAATGTACCTCCAGATAATGCCAAATATCCCCAGGGAAGGGGAGAGGGTCACCCACAATTGAGGACCACTGCTTCAGGGATTAGAATGGAGGCCAGAGGTGCACCTGGGTGGCTCAGTGGGTTAAAGCCTCTGCCTTCAGCTCAGGTCATGGTCTAGGAGTCCTGGGATAGAGACCCGCATGGGGAGGAGGAGGGTCTCTGCTCAGCAGGGAGCCTGCTTCCTCCTCTCTCTGCCTGCCTCTCTGCCTACTTGTAATCTCTCTCTCTCTCTCTCTCTCTCTCTCTCTCTCTCTCTCTCTCTGTCAAATAAATAAATAAATAAATAAATAAATAAATAAAATCTTAAAAAAAAAAAAAGAATGGAGGCCAGAGATCTGGGTGCTTAGGATAAGACTCCTCTTCCAGAGCCTCTGGATCACTTTGGAAGAGTGAGAGCGAGGCCTGGATCTCAGCATATCAAGATTCCCACTCCTCCTGCCCCTCAAGCTCCCAGGCTCACCACCATCATCTTCCTTAATATTATGTCTTATTTACACTTACCTGGGCCACAGGAAGAAACCCTGACTACTGACCATCCCACATCCCCAGGCTCTAATCCCTATTTATTCTGACTCTCCCTTTCTGGATCCCTATCTACTAAAATACTAACAAACCAACTCAAAGGGAAGACTTAATTGTGACAGGTTTTCACTATGAGATCTGTGGTAGCCCTCTAGGTCCCAGAAAAGTGTTAGTGTCAAATAATGACCAAAAGTACATATACAAAAGCTCACGAAAAAAAAAAAGCTCATGAGTGGTTACCTGCTACCTCCTTGATCCAAAAATAGGAAACAGAACTATCTTTTTTTTTTTTAAGTAATCTCTACACCCAACTTGGGGCTCCAATTCACGACCCCACGATCAAAAGTCGCATGCTCTTTCAAATGGACCAGCCAGACACCGAAACTGTCATTGTTTTTAATCAAATTTTATATTGCCAAATAGGTTCAAAGTCTAAGAGAACTATCAAACTCCAATTATTATGCAAAAATGCCAAATTCATCATAAATCACATGCAATTAGCCAAATCTGAGTCATTATACCTAAACCAGTAACTCTAAGATCAAAATGAGTTTTTTATTGCCACAATAATTACAGAACAGGTGATTCTAACTGAATGACAAAGATTGCTAACATGATTACTTCCTTTCTTCATATAATTTGGTAAAAAATAAAATAAAAAATAAAAAATGCACACACACACACATATAGATATAGATATAGATAGATATAGATATGGAATTTGTTTAGCCTTAAAAGTGATTTATTTATTCTCTCAGCTAGCCTATGGGCCATTTTCCTCTTAAGAGTTCACACACCCTGTAAAAAAACTATCTTATACAAAATGTGAATTGTAAACACTTCTCAAAGCCTAACAGTGAAAATGAATTTGGACTGTGGTAAACAGAAGAAGGAGTATCTCCAAAACACAATAGTAACTTCAAAATATACAACGGAATATTATGCAGCTATCAAAAGAAACGAAATCTTGCCATTCGCAACGACATGGATGGAACTGGAGGGTATTATGCTGAGCGAAATAAGTCAATCAGAGAAAGACAATTATCATATGATCTCTCTGATATGAGGAACTTGAGGGGCAGGGTGGGGGGTTGTGGGGGGTAGGGAGNGGAAAACAAACAAAAAAAATAACTGGGAAGAGAAGGGGGTTAGATATCAAACATTTTCTCTAATACTCTTTTCTAGGTCAAATTTATACCTCTTCTCATCAGTGATAAGAATCACTGCTCTACTGATCTTTGCTCTCCTCCGCTACTAAACCGTGAAGCTGTGATACAAAGTCCTGGTCCGTGTATTAATCATGTTTTTTTTTTAATTTTCTGTATTTTATAATGCTTTGGCATCTTGGGGCCTTGCAGATCACAAAAGGAATTGCCCCTCTGAGGGTTAACTAATTCCTAGAGATAGCCAACAACTTGCCAGGAGCATGCCTTTTTTTTTTTTTAATTTTTTTATTATTATTATTTGCCCCAGGGGTATAGGTCAGTGAATCATCAGGCTTACACATTTCACAGCACTCACCATAGCTTAAACCCTCCCCAATGTCCATAACCCAGCCACCCTATCCCTACCCTCCCACCCCCCAGTCACCCTCGGTTTGTTTCATGAGATTAAAACTCTCTTATGGTTTGTCTCCTTCCCGATCCCATCTTGTTTCATTTTTTCCTTCCCTACCCCCCACAACTCCCACCCTGCCCCTCAAATTCCTCATATCAGAGAGATCATATGATAATTGTCTTTCTCTGATTGACTTATTTCAGGAGCATGACTTTGATACACAAACCAACCAATCCAGAGCCCATACCCATGCTTCATCAGGTTCTTGCAGTCCAGGACAACAACCCCTGTCCTAAACACCCCAAGGCCAGATATCAGACAACTAAGGACCACTGCATAGAGCAGACCCTGCCAATATCAATCCAATCCTAAACTTGCTCAGCTTGCCTACTGTGCCTTGCCTATTCTTTCCAGAGAAAACCACAATGAAGGCTCTGGCCCATTCTTACACCTTCTGCCTCCTAACCAACGCTAGTACTTTCCCCAGCCCTAGCTTCCCCCACCCTGCCCAGCATGGTATGCCCCCTCCTCTTAGGGACTGTGAATAACGAACTCTTTTTTTCCTTCCTTTTAATGTAGGCTCCATGCCCAGTGTGGAGCCCAATGTGGGGCTCAAACTCGTGACCCCCGAGGATCAAGACCTGAGCTAAGTCAAGAGTAGGATGCTTAACCAACTGAGCCACCCAGGCATCCCTCCTTTTTCAAGAGCTATTTTTCTCCTCCTGTTGGCCTCACCATATCTGAATAACAATAAAATCTACAGTCTGCCCTTTTCAATCTTTTCTGGGCCACTTTAAGAAAATGCCAATCCTCCCTCTTCACCCAAGAGTCTCAGGCTAGCAGGAAGGAGGAAAGGAAGCAAAGAATATTTAGAAATTCCTTACCTCTAAGTTCTATAGGGAACCTAGCCATACTAATGCTTCTATGTCCTTTATTCAAAACAAATTAGTGACAGGAGAATCCAACATTACTGACCTCTGTCTCTTGCAGAGTACATGAAGAGATGCTTTATTCATTCTGACAGAGATGGGTGCCATTATCACCCACTGCTTCCAAACTGACTGTTTGGAGAGGATAGGTTCTCCTGGTGACCCTGAGGATGAAAGGTTCTGCAATTTCCCACATAACACGTTATGGGGATCTTGACTACTTAATTAGTGGGTCAAGTTTCCATGTGTAATGGATGGTTGGCATTTAAGGTGTATATTTGGGAACAAATGGCTTTTGCCTTTACTTAAGGTATTTTACAATGTAAGAAACAACACAAATAACATCAGTAAAGGATGTAGCTAGCCATTAATTAACAGATAGCACAAAATGTCTTAGATAATAAGCAAACATCAATTAATAATAGTAACAACAGCTATATCTATTGAGTGCTTATTATGTTCTTTCCACGTAATAGCTTTTAATTCTCACAACTCCCCTGTGAGAACACCCCATTAATACTTCGTTCAACACCTCACAACTAATAACTGAAAGAGCAGGATTCACACCTAGGCAATTGGCTCTAGTGACTGTGTCTGCAATCTCTCTCTCTCTCTCACACACACACCCAGATATCCTTCATATATGAAAATGGCACCAGGGTGCCTGGGTGGCACAGTTGTTTAAGCGTCTGACTCTTACTATCAGCTCAGGTCTTAATCTCAGGATCGTGAGTTCAAGTTTTCAGTGTGGGACCTACTTTAAAAAAAAGGAAGGTAGGGAAGGAGGGGAGCGGGGAGGGAAAGAAAAAGACACCAAAAAGAATAGTTTTCACAAGTACTCACAAGCTGACCTCTCAGCCCAGCTCTGCAGTATGAATATGCACTAAGAGATGCTGACTGGCATTAAAGACACTAACAGTTTTCATCTATACAAAGTAAACTGACTTATAAGGGGTAAAGAACACTGGTGTCATTAGACCACACTTTAACCAGACAAACCATTTTGTACATCTGGGAATACTATGCAGCCATCAAAAGAAACGAAATCTTGCCATTTGCAACGACATGGATGTGGGTATTATGCTAAGCAAAATAAGTCAATCAGAGAAAGACAATTATGATCTATCTGATATGAGGAATTTGTGGGGCAGGGCGGGGGGTCATGGCAGGTAAGGAGCAAAAAAGTGAAATAAGATGGGATCAGGAAGGAGACAAAGCATAAGACACTCTTCATCTCAATGAAACAAACTGAGGGTTACTGGGGGGTGGGGGTAGGGATAGGGTGGCTGGGTTATGGACATTGGGAGGGTTTGCTATGGTGAGTGCTGTGAAATGTGTAAGCCTGATGATTCATAGACCTGTACCCCTGGGGCAAATAATACATTATATGTAATTAAAAATATATATATAAAATCAGCAGAAAAGCCACCTAACTAGGAGTCAGAAGACATATATTCAAATCCTAACTATATGATTTATTCAGGTCCCTTTAAACTCTTAGTTTTCTCATCTAAAAAATGGGAATAATAGCTAACTTCACAGGTAAACCGAGAGGATTAAATGAAACCAAGTATATCAAAAAATCTCTGCAAACATTAAAGCCCAATATAAAAGTAACAGAGTACTGCTCCTCTGCATAGGTTAAAAAAAAAAAAGAAAAACAACTTTAAGTGAATTTGGAGGCTGGGTGAGTCATTAAATGTGTTGCTGTGTTGAAGAAAACCGGATGTGAAACATCCTTTACAGGAGGATGACCTTAATCTATTTTCAGACTGAAGATGTTATTAACAGAGAAAAGAGAAAATTACAGAGTTGTGCCATATAATTTGGGTAAGAAAGACCCAAGAAGCAGGAGGGAGAGAGCTGAATACAATACTGCAACTGTAAGCAAAGATTAAGTCTCAAGACCCAAAGTGTATCAACTCCACAGCAAATGGGTAAACTACTTCTTTAAAGTCACAGCACTATACATCACAGTCTGATGAAAAAATTTCAAATATTGTTTATGATATATATTCAGGATAGCCAAATACCAAGCTTAATATTCTAAGGAATTATTTTCTTGCCTATTTTCAACATATTAATTCCAATCCCCCAAAACAGTTACAGTCCAAAGCATAATTTTCTTGCTTACATTACTTCAAACATCTATAGAGTTAAAGAATTTGGGTTATTTAGAGAGTTGAATATAATTTTGATTAAGCCAATAAACCTAGAATAACATAAAAGTAAATGTATATTACAGCTTTGAGCACAGGAAGACTAAGTTGGTACTGATGGAAGAATCCCAACAGTCAACACACCACATAGAAATGTACACCTTCTATAGGTATAAAAAGCCAAATTGTAAATTATAGAAAATAATCAGAATAAAACATGACTAGCTTTATTATAAACACATCTCACAAAATCAATAAGAAAACATTACATTAAGACAAAAAGAATAGAGAAAGGCGTAAGCAGAAAATGCACAATGGAGGAAATGCAACCAATAAATATATAGAAAAAAATTCAACCTCACAGAAATGCAAATTACAAGAGATTCCATTGTTGGACTAGTAATGAAAAATATTTAAGACAGTCATGATTGTCCATAGAATCTGTGTAGTGCTCCTATGCACTGCTGGCAGCAATATAAACCATTCCAAAATAAATATACACATTCCAAAACAAATCACTGGAAAACAATTTGGCAAAATGTGTCAAAGTCTTACAAATGCTTCTCTTGACTTGGAACATACTCTCTTTTCTTCCCCAACATATTAATTCAACAACTCTACACTTTATGCTATGATCACCACAGGCATAGCTACCATCTCTTGCCAAACAGCACTAATACCATTGTCCATATTCCCTATACTGTACCATTCATGCTGTGACTTATTCATTCTACAACTAAAATTCTGTACTTTTCACTCCACTTCACCTGGTTTACCCATCCCTCCCTTCTCCCCTCCCCACTAGTACCCATCAGGTTTGTTCTCTGTATTTACGGGTCTGTTTCCGCTTTTTGTTTGTCCCTCTGTTTCATTTTTTAGATTCCATACATAAGTGAAATCATATTGTATTTGTCTTTCTCTGACTTATTTTGCTTAGCATAATACCTCTAGGCCCAACCATGTTGGCACAAATGGCAAGATCTCATCCTTTTTATGGCTGAATAATGTTCCATTGAATATAAATACTACTTCTTTATATATTCATCCAATGTTGAACATTTAGGTTGCTCGCATATCTTGACTACTATAAATAATCATGCAATAAACATAGCAGTGCAAATAACTTCTCAATTAGTCTTTTCAGGGCGCCTGGGTGGCTCAGTGGGTTAAAGCCTCTGCTTTCGGCTCAGGTCATGATCTCAGGGTCCTGGGATCGAAGCCCGCATCGGGATCCCTGCTCAGCGGGAAGCCTGCTTCCCCCCCCCCCCTGCCNTCTGCCTCCTTGTGATCTCTCTCCCTCTGTGAAATAAATAAATAAAATCTTTAAAAAAAAAATTAGTCTTTTCATTTTCTTTGGGTAAATACCCAGCAGTGGAATTCCTGGATCATATGGTATTTCTACTTTTTCTTTTTGTATTTCTTTTTTTTTTTTTTTTGAAGAACCTCCATACTTTCTTCCACAATTGTTATACCAACTTACATTCCTACAAACAGTGCACAAAGTTTCTTCTTCTCCACATCCTCATCAACACTGATTTCTTATCTTTTTTATTTTAGTCATTCTCACAGGTGAAATGTGCTAGCTCTGTGGTTTTGATTTGATTTACCTGACAATTAGTGATGCTGAACATCTTTTCATGAGTCTCTTGGCCATATGTAGGTCTTCTTTGGAAAAATGTTCAGGTCCTCTGCCCATTTCTTAATTGCATTAATTGCGTTTTTGGTGTTGAATTATAGAAGTTCTTTATAATTTTGGATATTAACCCCTTATTATTTGCAAATTTCTCCAACAAAGTTGCCTTTTCATTTTAAGGTTTCTTTTACTGTGCAGAAGCTTCATATTTGATGTAGTTCCAGTAGTTTATTTTTGCCTTTGTTTCCCTTGCCTGAGGAGACACATCTGGAAAAACATTCCTAAGGCCAATGTCAAAGAGATTACTGCCTATGTTTTCTTCTGGGAGTTTTATGGCTTTAGGTCTCACATTTAGAGGTCTTTAATCCATTTTGAGTTTATCCTTATATATGGTATAAGAAAGCACTTTCTTTTGCATGTAGCTATCCAGTTTTCCCAGCAACATTTATTGAAGAGACTCTTTTCCCCATGTATATTCTTGCCTCCTTGGTCATAGACTGACCATATAAATGTGGGTTTATTTCTGGGCTCTCCATTCTATTCCATTGATTTATGTGTTTATTTTTGTGCCAACACCATACTGTTTTGATTATTATAGTTTTATAGTATGTCTTGAAATCTGGGGTTGTGATACTTCCAACCTTCTTCTTTCTCAAGATTCCTTTGGCTGTTTGGGGTCTTTGGTAGTTCCATATAAATTTTATTATTACTTTTTCTAATTCTGTGAAAAATATTGTTGGTGTTTTGATAGGATTGCATTGAATCTGTAGGTTGCTTTGGATAGTATTGACATTTTTACAATATTAATTCTTCCACTCTGTGAGCATGGTATGCCTTTCCATATGTCTGTGAGGTCTTCAGTTTCTTTCATCAATGTTTTCTAGTGTTGAGAGTATTTTATTCTTTTTGGTACAACTGTAAATACAATAATTTCCTTAATTTCTCTTTCTGCTACTTTCTTATTAGTGCATAGAAACACAACAGATTTCTGTATACTAATTTTATATAACTATAACTTTACTGAATTCATTTATTAATTCTAATGTTTGATGGAGTCTTCAGGGATTTTTTTTTATAGTATCATGTCATCTGTGAAGAGTGACAGATTAACTTCTTCCTTACCAATCTGAATGCCTTTTATTTCTTTTTCTTGTCTGACTGCTGTAGCTAAGACTTCCAGTACTGTGTTGAATAGAGTGGCAAGGTGGACATCCCTGTCTCATTCCTGACCTTAGGGGAAAAGTTCTCAATTTTTCACCATTGAGTATAACATGAGCTAGGGACTGTCATATAAGGGCTTTATTATATCGAAAATTATTCCCTCTAATCCCACTTCGTTGAGAGCTTTTATCATGAACAGATGTTGAATTTTGTCAAATGCTTTTTCTGCATCTGTTGAGATAAATATAAGTTTTTTATCCTTCATTTTGTTAATCTGGGGTAACATGTTGATTGATTTGGGAATACTGAGCTATCCTTACATTCTGGAATAAATCCCACTTGATCATGGTTAATGATCCTTTTAATGTATTGTTGAATGCGGTTTGCTAATATTTTGTTGAAACTTAAAACATATTCTTGAAATGTGACCAGTGAATAAAATAATCCAAACCACAGGGATTATTAGGCATGATGATTTCCATAATTGCAATGATTTATTATCACAAAGGGAAAAAATATAGAAACATCCCAAACAACTAGAAAACAATGTAACTAAAATGTGAAGGTCCATCCAAGGAAATATGCAGCAAGTGAAATATGAAGAGTATGCCAGAGCAAGAGAATACTTTAACAAATTAGTTTTTAAAGAGACATATACATGTATATATACATAAATATATAAATCTGTATATAATTAAGGAACCATTTAGCATTTTAGAATACTTCTGGGAACTTTTTCTGTACATTTAAAAATCATTTTGTGTATATTTGTGTATATAATATATTATGAACCTTCATTGGGGCAGTCTCCTGACCAAATGTTTGGAAAAATTTCAACCTTCTTATCAAGTGACCTTTCCTGGACAAGAATCTATTGTGAAGAAAGGGAAAATAGACCCAAGGGACATCACTCTAGCACAGAGAGCTTCTGTTAAAAAGGCAACTGTGGGGCGCCTGGGTGGCTCAGTGGGTTAAAGCCTCTGCTTTCGGCTCAGGTCATGATCTCAGCGTCCTGGGATCGACCCGCATCGGGCTCTCTGCTCAGCAGGGAGCCTGCTTCCTCCCCTCCCTGTCTCTCTGCCTGCCTCTCTGCCTACTTGTAATCTCTCTCTCTCTCTCTGTGTCAAATAAATAAAATCTTTAAAAAAAAAAAAGGCAACTGTGATTCAAAACCTGGAGGTCTATGATCTGGACCCATATTTGGTGGTTGCCATCCTCCAGCACAATGTCAGACTAACACTATCATCATTCTCTCTCCCAAGGCCAAGGACAACCTACAGGCCAAGATTTAGGGAAACTAGGTTAACTACCTCAGCTGGCTGCTGCTCAAAAATTATCAGCTTCATTGAAAATATATCCAAGGCTGAGAAAAGGCCCCCAAATATGGCAAGAAGTGACAGATTCTTGTTTCATGTAATGTATCCAGTGGAAATCCACACTCTCATCTGGATATTTATACAAACATTTTCAGCTTCTGCAAATAAAAATATGTAATTCTTTTTAAAATGCACATTACACATTTATAAGTATGTATTATTATATAATGTTATATATATTATAATTTTATGTATATATGATGATTTTAAAATATACAGAAAACGTTTCTGGAAATAAGTATTCTAAAATGGTTATTATTAATATTAATAAATGGTTTTATTAATAGTGGTAGTATCATCAGAGATTAAACAGTTTGTCCAAAGTCACAGCTGGTAAGTGGTAGAGTTGAGATTCAAAACCAGTCCTTAGCTCTATGCTAATCTAATTCTCCACGTGACTTTTTTACTTATTATTATGAAAATTCTAAATATACATAGAAGATTAGCATAATGAACCTCCATGTTCCCAACACACCTTTATTGTGTTTTAATTTTAATAAAATTAATTTTATTACTTTGTTTTTGAACCAGTATTTTAAAGCAAACCCCAAACATACCATATCACCCATAACTGTTTTAGTTTATATCTCTACGTCAGACTTTCTACCCCACCTGAATTCATTTTTTCTATGTTGTCTCAAAAACTGTTAGTTGAGGGGCGCCTGGGTGGCTCAGGCAATTAGGCTTCCAACTCTTAATTTCAGCTCAGGTTGTGATCTCAGGGTCATGGGATCAAGCCCCGTGTCTACCCATAGCTTGGAGCCTGCTTAAGATGCTCTCTCCCTCAGCTCCCTTCTTTAAAAAATTGTTGATGTGTTAGAATCTTGATCTAACAAATGCCATTAGAAAAAAAAGAAGAAGAAGAAGAAGAAGAAAGACAAAGCCTACCTTTGTACCTGTATGAATATGGAGAAAGTCGGAAATGAATAGACACCAGAGGTTAGCATTATTGGGAGAATGGGACCAGAGAGGGTAGAGGGGTCAGGGAAATCACACATTTTCTACATTTTTATATTGTTTTCCCTGTGGCAGTGAGCATGTATACAAGTTTTTTAGAAATGCAGTAAGCCTTGGACACACAAAGGCCAACTCCAGAGCATGGTATGGAATAACCCTTATGGATGGGGATACAAGGCAGTATACCACTTCCTTAGGAATACTGACCACATAAGGTTTCCTCTTGGCAATTCTGGACCTGCTCATTTCTCTTATATATTGATTTTCTTAAGAAAAGGATAACAAATAATATTCCCTACATTAAAAAAAGGGGGGGGAGAATTACTTGTACCAAGGTCCCTGATAAAGAACTGTCCTAAATGGGCTTGGCTAGGACTGCAGCATGTTCTTTTCTTTACTCCTAGCACCCAGCCTAGTGCCAGAACAAAGCAGACACTCAGTAAAACAGTAACTGGGCTGAACAGACCTGGGAACACATGGGCTCACTGGCAACTCTTTTCTTTTGGCTCTTCAAGGATAGCAGCAAACCTTAGGCCATGTGGAATTCCAGCTACAAGAAACTACTAAGGGCGCCTGGGTGGCTCAGTGGGTTAAAGCCGCTGCCTTCGGCTCAGGTCATGATCCCAGGGTCCTGGGATCGAGGCCCGCATCGGGCTCTCTGCTCAGCAGGGAGCCTGCTTCCTCCTCTCTCCTCTCTCTCTGCCTGCCTCTCTGCCTACTTGTAATCTCTCTCTCTGTGTCAAATGAATAAATAAAATCTTTAAAAAAAAAAAAAAAAAAAAAAAAAAAAGAAACTACTAAGATGCAGTCTTTGAGATGGATATCAGCTTGATCTGTCCCACACTGCAAGATGAACACCATTCCTTCATTCTGTACCATGACATATACTATTTTTTAAATTAGTAAATCTATTTTTTGTTAGCCTTTACGCTAAGATCAAATATAAATCAATAAATCTGTGCCATAGTAATCACCAAAAACTACTACAGAAATTGAGTCTTCTAACTACATCTTAAAAGTTTACTCAATCAATCTGTGACAACTCCTCTTAGTACTCTATATGAAAGTGCTACTATAAAGACAAGTTATTTGTTCATGCCACAGAAAAAATCATAGGAATCCAAATTAACCACAAAGATCTGAGCAAAACAACTCGTCTTCTATGGGTCCGCTCTGGGTGACACTAGGTCAAGTTCAAACATGGCCTCTAATTGTAAGCCCCAAGAGGTGAAAAGCTTGATATTCTACTACCTCTTCCATAAAGAATTACCTGAAAATCAGAAATTCTAATATGTAGGATGAAATCTTTAATATGAATCAGAGAAAGATAATTATCATATGATTGATATGAGGAACTTGAGAGTCAGGGTGGGGGGACGTGGGTGGTTAGGGAGGGAAAAATAATGAAACAAGATGGGATGGGGAAGGAGACAAACCATAAGAGACTCCTAATCTCACAAAACAAACTGAGGGTTACTGGGGGGTGGGAGGGTAGGGATAGGGTGGCTGGGTTATGGACATTGGGGAGGGTTTGTGCTTTGGTAAATACTGTGAAAGATGTAAGCCGGATGATTCACAGACCTGTACCCCTGGGGCAAAGAAAAAAAAAAGAAATCTTTAATATGTGTCCTTTTCTGAAAAATATTTTAAATCTCGAACTCAAAATTAGTTGGACCTCTGCATTACAAAAAAATACTTATTTTTCAACCATCTTTTATTTCTATAAGAACCAGGCCAAAACCGACTTAAGTTTGATTTTTCAATTGTCAAAATCCACACATAAGAAAGAAGGGCAGAACTGAAAATATATTTAAAAAATTCCACTTTTCAGTTCTAAGTAATGAAAAATCCAAACGAAGAGTAATTTTTGTCTTAGATTTAAAGATGAACTTGGGGGTGTCTGGGTGGCTCAGTCAATTAAGCATATGCTTAATCACGATCCCAGAGTCCTGTGATCCAGCCCCGCATCTTGCTGGTGAGGCTGCTTTTTCCTCTACCTCTGCCTGCTGCTCCCTCTGCTTGCATGCGCTCTCTCTCTCTCTCTCTCTCTCTCTCTCTCTCTCTCTCTCTCTGTCAAATAAATAAATAAAATATTTTTTTAAAGATTTTTATTTATTTATTTGACACAGAGAGAGAGATTACAAGTAGGCAGAAGGCAGGCAGAGAGAAAGAAGGAAGCAGGCTCCCTGCTGAGCAGAGAGCTTGAGATGTGGGGCTGGATCCCAGGACCCTAAGATCATGACCTGAGCTGAAGGCAGAGGCTTTAACCCGCTGAACCACCCAGGCGCCCCTAAAATCTTTAAAAAAAACAAAACAAAATAAAAACGATGAACCTGTATTCAATGAAGATGCATTTAAAAATGCTATTTTAAAAATGATGCCAAAGTAATGTAGCTCAAAAGACACTGTTTCTCTGCCCTTGAAAGAAAAACCAACTGCCATTGAGGCCAATTGCCACTTTGGTTACATAGAGCAAAACCCTACCCCTTTTCCTGTTAAGTGCCCATTCCTGGAGGATTTAGCCTGATAAAAGTAAAGACAGGAATGGAGGGATTTGGTTCAATCAGATCAAATTTCAAAACCCAGTTAGCAATGACATTGGTCAATTCAAGACAGGTTGGGAATAGGTCCCTGCATGACTGACTGTTTCAACAAAGGGCTGGGTGACTGACAGACAATACACACATATGGCATTTCTATCAAATATAAGCCTAGAGCATTTCACAGCTCCTGTTAAATATTTCTGAGTTTCTGAAACATTAGTTCAATTCTATTTATAATGTATACTTGACCCATCATTACCAATGTTTTCTCTCTGTATATATAGAATTTTCTCGTTAGGTAAAAGACATAAGGTAATGACTGACACTATGCACATATTTTGCCATAATCAACATAAAAAGTTACCTAATATGATTGTATTTATATAAAAATTCGGAATAAGTAAACCCATAAAGACAAAGTAGATTAGTGGTAGCTAGAGGAGGGGTAATGGAAAAGGATTGATAGTGGGCTCAAGGTTTCTTTTTGGAGGAAAATGTTTCAGAACTAGACAGTAATGATGGTTGCACAAATTTCCTTTGTAAATATAATTTACAAATTATTTTGCTTCGAATTCTTGGGAGCATTATCATTTTCACCGCAAACATACAATAGAAATCCCCAAAGATGGACACAAGAGGAAATACAAGATGATAGCATTAAAAAAAGAAAAAAGAGCATCTGACACTACCTAATTTCTTTTTTTTTTTAAAGATTTTATTTATTTATTTGACAGAGAGAGAAAGATCACAAGTAGGCAGAGAAGCAGGCAGAGAAGCAGGCAGAGAGAGGAGGAAGCAGGCTCCCCACAGAGCAGGGAGCCCGATGCGGGGCTAGATCCCAGGACCCTGAGATCATGACCTGAGCCGAAGGCAGAGGTTTTAACCCGCTGAGCCTCACTACCTAATTTCTTAGAGTCTTCTGATTTAAGATCAAAGGAAACTAAAGAAGACCTTGGCCTTGGCCAGGACTGAAAGGGTGCCAGGAAGTAGGGAAGACTTTACCCTCCCAGTGATGTAAACTGAATTCATTTACTGAAAATCCTGGTTAAAAATATCGAAAGTTGTTGAACAACAATAAGCTACATATATTAACCCCTCTGAAAAACATTAGTGGCCTAAACTTTCTAGTCCTGGACAACACATCAATAACACCAGCTCTATTCCAGCAGGACTGTGGGGAAGAGGGGGAAATAAAGAAGCTAACAATGCAAAATCCTAAGTGATATTAACAGTTTAGTGTTTATTTAAATGACAAAAACTTGACCATCTCAATAATAACGTTTAGAAGAGAGGAATAAAATCAAGACATTGCTAATTTATCTATAATGAAAGAATTAGAAAAAATATTGTCCTAAATTTATATTATTGCATGAAAAGTTTCACTTGTCTCGACCTGTCAAATCTTTATTATGAAAAAAACCAATACCATTGCTGACAAATATGATAACTACAGTAAACAAGCATGCCAAAATCAATGCAGATTTTCAAAAAGGGTCAAGGAATCAACCGTCAGCTTAAATTGGTTAATTTTATTAAAATGGTTAAACATGATGGGCTGTCACAAAACTCCCAGATTTTTTACATGAACGAAGTTGGATTAACCTGACCCAAATTTTGTATTTCTACAAGAGCTTTCCCAATTTCTAAAAATATATCAACTTTGTCACTTATCTTAAAATTTCTGCTTTACTTCTCTAGCTCAACCTCAAAAGAAACTTCGACAAGGCCATATATTTTGACATAGTGAAAGCAAAATAATCACAGCACTCAGCAGTGCTATTAACATTTCTGAGCCACAAGGGATTAAATAGGCAGATGCTATGGAAAGTGCCTGTTGGGAGAGGACAGGCGCAGAGTTGAGACTGCACCACAGCTGTGAGGGATTGAAGCTGCTAGCTATGGAATCGAGTTTAGGAGAAACTCTGGGCACAATTCCGGCATCCGAAATAAATTAAAGTAAACAGTCTTGCTCTCTCTCATCCACCCTGTTAGCAGCCTCTCGACTGAGTGGAGACCACACACTCAGACCACACAGGGCCAGCTGAACTCCTCGCACGCAACATCTACAAGCTGTCACTCTGCAGCACAGAGGGGAAAAGGAAGGGGGGGAAGATTGAGGGTGGTTAGAAAAGAGAGAAGGAAAGAGGGGGAGGGGAGAGTGGAGAATCTCCTCTACATACAGCTGGACTTCGTGATATGTGGTTTGAAGAAAGGGAAAAGCCTCCCTGAGAAAACAAGCTGGCTGTGGCCTTGTGTATCCCTGACCCGTACTCCCCCATATCAATTTAGTAGCTGATGAAGGATTAACAAAGCATGCATTTAACATCAATTAACCTCCTATCCATCACAGGTCAAAAGAGAAAATCACCATTATAAAGCATTTCATTAAAATAAAGAGGAAAGGCCACATTTTCTTATAATTTATAATATATACTTAAATAAATGCATTTTCTTTTAGATTTATATTATATTAGTTTTAACCCATCTGCCTCTTTTCTTTTAATGAAGCACATGAAATGAATTTAAAATGTTTCTGCAACAGAGGTCAGAAAATTTTAATTTTATAATTTTCCCATATTTTGTTGTGATGCAACCTTTGATTTTCCAAAGTATTTACTGGTAGAATAAAAGATGGAAAATTGTTTTTTACAGAACTTCAGACTAAAAATAAATTAAAAAAATAACTAGTAGCAGTGATATTAGGGAAAAAGAAACAGAAAAATGGAAACATAAAAATATTTTAGAATGATTGACCAAATTTTTTTTTTACTATTTATTCAGGAAGAATTTTGCTGATTTCAATCGACAACAAGAAATGTGAAGAAAACAAGTAATCAGGTGTCCTACCCTGTCAGGTCCCCAGAGGCTTGGCTCAGCTCAGCTAAAGGGATAAGACAGGAGTTGGAATAACATAAATTCTGACTGACTGAACACCTGGAGAACCTTCACCAAATAGGCCAAGGAGAGCCTGATGTTAAAGCACTATTTTCTTAGATCAGGCCACAGAAAAGTGAAAGTATTCCGCAAAAAACAATAGCAACAATATAAACAAAACAAAACAAAAACTCCCAAACTCCAGCCCTCCCCATGCTACTCAAGTTAGCATCACCAGGGAACAAACCAGAAACACAGACTCTCAAGACCCCAACCCAACCCCACCTACATCTGAGCCAATTCTGCACACATTAACATTTGAGAAGCACTAGGTAGACTCATCCTGTCCAGAGCCATCATAGATCCAAAGGACCCCAGAAAAATCTCATTGCAGAGATGCCTTGAGAGTTTCAACAATAAAATTACACTCAACTTGGGCGCCTGGGTGGATCAGTGGGTTAAAGCCTCTGCCTTCGGCTCAGGTCATGATCCCAGGGTCCTGGGATGGAGGCCCGCATCGGGCTCCCCACTCAGTGGGGAGCCTGCTTCCTCCTCTCTCTCTGCCT
Source organism: Ailurus styani (assembly GCA_002007465.1). Lineage (NCBI taxonomy): Eukaryota > Metazoa > Chordata > Mammalia > Carnivora > Ailuridae > Ailurus > Ailurus styani. The sequence goes on from LNAC01000708.1 coordinate 666,707, forward strand.
GCCTCTCTGCCTACTTGTAATCTCTCCCTCTCTGTCAAATAAATAAATAAAATCTTTAAAAAAAAAAATTACACTCAACTAGACTCTCAGGCCACCCAACAACAGAAGCAAATGTAGAATTCACCATATCCTCCTTGAGTCATGTTCAACCTATTCTAGAATAGACTTGCCTCTTGGGGCTGAGCTAGGCTAACCGCAGAGGGATCTACTAGAAATACTGGAAAAGGGTTTCAAAGAATGGTAATTTATTTCTTTCAGTTTTCTGTAAACTCAGACTCTACTTTTCCTGTGCAGGGTCAAGGTGAAGTTATCTCAGCACAGCCACACAATTTACCATCTAAGGGTACAGGGTGGGACAAGTCTCGGAGACAGGGTCATGAACTCTTCCATCTAGCTTTCTAAATTAATCATCTCTCTCCTTCATCTCAAAACCATGGTCAACAAAAATATAATCATGCACGAATCTGAAAGGATGTGTAGGGTATAAATTGTGCTAAGAATCAATGGTCTCAGAAAGGACATCTGCAGAAAGGAAGGACTGAATGAACAGATAAAGCATCCCTACTTCCCAGCTCTCTTCTCTTTAGACTTCTTTCCTTCATCACTCCTACAAACAAAACATAATTTAAATATACTATGTTTTTAAGTGAAAACATCAGTTTTTATGCTTTAATGCATTTGGAAAAAAAATTTAAAAATACAACAGATAAATGGCCCTTAATTTTATATATATATATATATATATATATATATATATATATATATATATATAAAAAATACTTTCACTCCTGCTATAATGTTTGGGATTAAAGGGAAGAGGATGTACATGAAGTGACTAGGAAAGAATACTAGAAGCAAGATAGTATATAGGGGAATAGCTTGACGATTTGGCTTGCTAGAGCTCCCATATAACTCATCTGTTATATAAATACTTGAGTACCCAGCTAATCTCCTAAGACAAGCACCGGATTTCACCTTAATTAGAAGAGTTAATTAAAAGTCTCCTTTATTTCCCAGAAACTATAGAATCTCCTGCCTTAGCAGATTAAGTCTTCATAGAGAATAATGACCTTCACTACAATTCAAGCCAAAGCTTCACTACTTAGGTCTAAAGGTGGCTGGTTCTCTAACTCATACCACCAGACAGTGATGACATACTGAAAATGAAATAGGCCAGTGCAAAATCCACCCCCTCTTCTACCACCCTCCAAAAACACAAACAAAAACAAAAATTTCAAAGAAGATTCACTATTTAATGGAAAAAGGAACAGTAATTCATGTAAAAGCACAGCATTATTCAGTCATCAATCTATTAACAATTGTACCATGTCCTTCACCATTCCCTCTTTATTAGGTCTACACTGGGTGAACAAAACATTAGTTCTTGATTATTTTATAAAACATAAATTTTTTCAGAAAAAAAAAGTGTCCTGGTGTTTGTTTTTTCACAACGATCACATGCACAATACTGACAAAATCATTATCAAATAAAATTGATTTCTTTGTTTAGTCCATCAAAAAGGTCTGGTCACTCAGCACCTCAAACAGTGATAGTGCTGGATTCCTCATTAAATAGATAGGTAAACTAGAATTTGGAATAGGGAACCCTCAACGGGGAATCTTGTTCAGTCAAAACAAATATTTATTAAGGACTTGCTATGCCCCGGGCACTATCCTGGGGAAATGATGGGAACAAGATTTTGTGACAAGGAGGTCATGGATGACCCTGACCTTCAATAGAGTGATGGGTACTGAAACCAGAGAGCAGTGGGATAAGTGAGAAATTGAGTATAAATAACTATTTAAGAAATGTGCCTGGGAAGGAAGAGAAATTTTAACAGAGGAATGTGAAATCAAAGGAGGATGCTACTTTTTTACTGTTACTATTTTTCTATTTTGCTTTATTGCTGTCTGTTTCTAGGCATGTTTAAAGGCTGACAAGAATGAACCCTTGGCAAGTGCTCCCAAAGGCAAAGGTGGGATACAGAGATCTGTCTTAGGGTAAATGCAATCTCTTTCAGTGTAAGTGGAGAAAGAGGAAAGGTTTTTTGGAAGAAAGAGAACGCGATTCCCCACTGAAAGTTCTATTCATTGTGAACTAGATGGCAAGATTACCTGCTGAGTATAGATATGTAAAAAGATCAGTGATTTGAGAACAGAAAATGCTTAAAATAGATTCTGCACAGAACAGAAGCATGAAATGACACGGAAAACTCTAAAAAAATTCCTTGATGGCCAGTTGGGAATGGTGACCATGGATCTATAGGAGTACAAATCTAGATGTTCGATTTTCCCCTGCTGGTTTCAGCAGCTCAGTTCAAGGATTAGAAAAGGTAAAGAGCTGAAATGGTTGAGGGCTGAGAATCTGTCACCAAATGCTACAGGAGGATAATAATACAATTGAGCTTTCTGATGTGAGTGACCAAAGATGAGGTAAAAGAGCAGGTGTAATGGAGGTAACTGAATAAGAATTAGAAAGACACTAAGCAAAGAGTGGGAGATTTGAGCTTTGGATTTCAGAAGTGGACTAATTCCAGGTGGGGGCACTTCAATCCTGCTCCCCTACTCCCAAGCACATCCCTGGCAAGACCTTTTTGCTGTGGCTCCAGCTCTCAGCAGGCTGCAGTTTCTCCTTTTGTTCCTTTTACTTGTCAGTTTCTCTTTGGGCCTCACCACCCCTTATTTGTTCCCTAACCCTGCCCACACCTCCACAAGTAGTCCCTTTATTAAAAACCTCCTTATTTGAACCATCTGGCATGAATTCTGATTCCTGCTGAGACCCTCATTTATCCAGATACACATCATGTCAATCATATGGGGCTTTCATTAAAATTAAACTAAAACCAAATATTCCTGGCTTTTAGTCTTGTTTTGTCTTTCAGTAAAATTATAATACAATGAAAGTTAAAATCATATACCTTCCAATATCACATAATTTTATAAGTGGAAAAGGCCTTTAAAAAATCATCAAATCTTACAGATGAAACTATGAGCCAATCTTGCCAAGAACAGCACAGCCAGCAAGTAGCAAAGGGAGAATTCATTCTTTGTTGCACAATGATTACTGAATGCTAACTTTGTACCAGGCACCACTCTAGGTGCCTGCTTGCATCCACCCTACGCAGCTTACATTCTAATTAACTAAAATTCCACATTTCCCAAATCCCAGTATCCACTGTTCTTTCCACTACTGGCACCAAGACTCATTTTAAGAAGGAAACAGTAGGTAGGAGGAATTATTAAAATCAAAACCAGAAATTAAGACTGGGATGCACCCCAGTCTTAAACACTACCAACAGTATTAAGTTAAAGAATGTTGGGCACCTGGGTGGCTCAGTGGGTTAAGCCTCTGCCTTCAGCTCGGTTCATGATCCCAGGGTCCTGGGATTGAGCCCAGAGTCGGGCTCTCCGCTCGGCGAAGAGCCTGTTTCCCCCTCCTCTCTCTCTGCCTGCCTCTCTGCATACTTGTGATCTCTCTCTCTCTCTCTCTCTCTCTCTCTGTCAAATAAATAAATAAATAATCTTTTAAAAAAAAGTATGTTCACAAAGATTTTGAGCAAATCTAATAAAATTTTCCTGGGGGAAAAAAATGCATGATAAATCACTTCCAAACTCCTCTGCCTTTCCATCAAGGCACTCCATAATCCAAAACACATTTACTTACCAGCCTGTGGGCCTTTGTTTTTGGTGTACTATCCAGATATTCTTGTGCCTTCCCTATGAAGGGCCACATCCTCCCCATCAAGGTCTGACTCTGTCTAATCCCAGAAGATCCCTCCCCTCTCTGAATTCTTGGGGTACTTACACTCAATATTATAGTTTTGTTCTTAGCTATACTTTAATTGAGAAGGCAAAAATGCCCCTTCTGAATCTATTTGAGTTCTAATGTGTGTGTCAGGGATATGCTAAAATTGGGAGATACAAAAATGACTGAGACTAACTTCTATCCAGCCAGAACTTAGCCTTTTGACAGATTATGTAAATACCCATAATACCTATAGCCCCTAAGACAACCCAGGGATAGGACAGTGCTAACTGGTTACAAGATTCACTGTGCTGTAAAATTTTAAACCAGGAAGAGCTCTTACAGAAAATCAAGATTCATATATTCCCTGACTACAGGAAAAAAAACCTGAAGACCAAAGAGGCTAAGTATATGCCATGAAGCAGCTGGGTGGTAGCTCAGAAACCAGTAAATGGTTGCTTTGATTCCTAAGCGAAAAAGCCTTTTGACTCTCTAATTTTCAAAGTGAGGGTCAAATGACTATGGGTGTGTCCACAGCTTCAAAAGTCATATTTCTTTACAATTACTTTAAGTTTTTGTGTATCAAGAATAATTATTTTAAATTAACATAAACATACATTGAGCCTCGTGATAATAACAACACTACTACCATGCAAATTCACCAGACACTCCAGGAGATCCATGAACATATTCCTCACCATCTGAGAACAAACATTCTAGCATTCTGCTTAGCAGAGTGATCAATGTTACTTCCCATGCCAGTCAATTTCAAAATCCTCTCTACTCAACATTGGCCTAAAACTTACCCATTCAATTAAGATTTATGCTCCTGAGATGTGGTAGGTGCTATACTAGGATTCTGGCTACATAAAGATGAGTAAATTGGAGAATGGGTGAAAAAGTAATTAAAAGACTAACTATATAACTAGCATTTCTTATACTATGGCCTAATCCTGCCACTCCCTGACACTAGAAATTACCCAAAGTCCTTTATTAGAAGACTGCCTTTGAAAAATGTTTTGAGTACCAATTTCAAATCCCATAAGAGTCATACATAACAGGCTCTCAAATATTAGAGAAATGAATGAAAACTTAATTAAGCAGGTCAGTAATCATCTTTTCAAAAGGTGATAATTCAAAATTAGACTCAGTACAGAAAATTAAATGGCTGACATAAAAAAAAGAAACTTCTGAAACTTCCAAGAGTTACTCCAAATTACACTGGGGGATCCTCTGCTTCTCTGCTTAAATTAAGTTCCTACATAAACAGGAAAGAATATTTGAGTAGTAAGCACACATCATCCTCTTTCTATCGTCACCTCTGAGTATGTCTAGAGTACTTTGAGTCAACAAGTTTTAACATACAGATGATCCTCAGGAAACTTTTGACTTTCAGTTTCTTTGTTAGTAGAGTCAGTTACACAAAGCCTGGCCAGAATACACTGACTTTTATAAATAAAACATTATTATGTATTTGGAGACTGAGCCACATAACCATAGAGAGAACTAGCTTTTCAATATAGCGCATCCAAATCCAAATGATTTTATTAAGTTGTGGCTGATTCTTGAGTATTCTTAAAAGTTTTTGCCAGTTTACTCATTCATTTAAAAAAAAAAGGAACTTTCTCATACTTACTATTATGATTGACCTTTACCAGTTAAGAATAGCTTATTTTCATTTAAAGACAAGCTTTTCAAGAAATGTTTCTTGGAAATTTAGGGACTGTTTACAAAATCTTCTGATACCAACTTAAGCATCACCAGGCTTAAATGAGAGATGATACTGTGTTTCAGTGCATGGTCTCAAAGGAAGCTAAAAAACTGAGTAACTACAGGCTAGTTACACAAGCACTCTGGGCTTCCGTTTCCCCGTCTGTAAAATGGGGATAATACCTCTTATAAGGAGTCAATCAGTCAATAAATGTAAACGCTTAGAAGAATGAATAAAGGCACGTAGACAATGCTCAGTTTTAACTCTAACGTGATGCAAACCTAAGCAAAATATGCCTCACATTCGCCTCTTCACGAATAAATTCTTACACCTGGCACAGTGACAACTACGCAGGGGCGCCCAGGGACGCGTGAGGCCGACTACAGCAAAACCGTCGAGGGTCAGTGTTCTGGAAGCCCACGCCCGGCGCGGGGATAGGGGACTCCGGGCCTCTAGCAGGTGCCCAGGGACGGCGCGGAGGTGGGGACAGGAACAGCCCCGCGCTTCCTCCTCACAGGGACTGAAGAGCAGTGCAGGAGGCTGACACCCGCGCTGGCGGACCACTTCCCCCCGCCTCTCAGGGAGCGAGGCAGGCCGGAGCCCGCCGCCCTGCCGGTCGGTGCCTCCCTAGTCTGGCCCTCAGCCAGCACCTCCAGGCTCCAGAACATACCTCAGGCCTGCCTTCCGCCCCCTACGGCCCGCAACGACAAAGCTCCCGGCCGCTCTCGCGAAAAGCTCCCGGGTAGCTGCCCCAACCGCCGCGCCTTCACTTCCGCCCGCTGAGAGCGCTGAGGGCGTCGATCCGCCGAGTAGTCGAGCACCGAGTCCTCGATGGGCCAAGCCGCTCCGGGAGGGGCGGGGCCGGCTTCCTGTGGGGCTGGGACTGGGCCTGGGGCTGGGGCTGCCGGGGTATGGGTGGCTCTTAGGGCTGGCTGGAGGGGTGTGGGGTGGGGCTAAAGTGGGGGTGGGCGAGGAGGGTGCGACCCGGAGCGGAGCGCGGCGTGAGGCGGCGCTGCGGTGCCCTCGATCACCTCCAGGAGGACGTAGACTGACACTCGGTCCCTTTCTGGTGGGGTCTGCACTGGTTCAGGTCGATGGAGCTCCTACCCAGGCCCTGAGTGACGCACAAAAGTCACAGGACCTTGGAAATTGTGGAGGAGAATGCCAGGCTACAATCTGGAGACTCTGAAGAGTTGTTGCTTGTTTAAGTTAAATTTAGGGAACACCTCCCTCGGCTAGGCGCTGTGCCGGGCATTAGGTATGCAAAGTTGAATAAAAGGCAGTCAGTTCCTTTCAGGATCTCGCTGGGCTGAGGATAAACCGTGGCATGGTAAAAGGAAAAATGTCACTTAGGGAGAGAATGCAACGGTCTAGGCGAGAAATGACTGGTCTGCCCTGAAGAGACAATGGTGGAGTTGGAGAGGAGGTGGTGACAGGAAACTAAGAAAATGCTCTTCTGGTTCTTTGCTTTATTAGCAAAAGATGCATTAAGATCATCCGTGAAGTTGGAGGATGGGAGGCAAGGGAGTTTGGGGAGAGAAATGGTCAAGGGAGTCAAATGAGTCAAGGGAAAGAAATGGTGAAATCTTTGTCTTGGGTATTGTGAAGCAAATTGCTAAGAAAATGTGGCAAGATTTCCAGGCAGGGCTGAAAGCCCTATTGGGATGTATAGTCCTAAATTGAAAATGAAAGCTGTCAGCGTGCCTGGGTATGTTTGGCTGCTCTGGTGTAGGTAGAGAATTAGTAGAAAATTAGTCGTAACTGAGGATTCAGTTTTACAAGGTAGAAGGAGCAGGCAACAAAGGAGTTGAAAGTCTATGCAAAGAAATGTTATTATGGAGGACCATGGAGTTCAAACTCTTGTGGCAGGGTATTTAAAGGGATTGTTCTGGTTGTCCTGGAAGTGGCCACTTAGACTATAAAAGGTGTCAGGTAACTGATCATTATGTCCCACTCTGCGTGAGAGAACTCTGGTTTTTTCTGTTATCCTGACCTAAGAAGTAAGAGTGCCTCTGCCAAATTGTCCATTTGGACAATGTGTAGTCACATTAAAGTCACTGCACATTATAAAGAGAGCCCAAAATAATTGAGATCAGACACCTCTTCAAGGCTTAGAAGGGATTCTCCCAAGTGGCTCTAACCAGGCAGTCTCTCTGCTGACCCGAGGCATACAGGAGCCTCTGTTTGCTATCAGTGGAGCTGAGCATAGGGACAAAGTTCTTGGAAGAGCTGGCCTGCCATTGGGACTATATACATGGTTATGAGTATGCTGTCTGCTTTTGGTCTAGAAGTTCTCAAAAGTATGAGACCAGTTACAGCAATGGAAAAGAGGGTAGCTATAAAGCAGAGACACAACCATGGCAAAGGGTTTTGCCATCTCTCATTCTAAGAACTCAGACATGCACCTCACACAAACTTCATCTTTGGCTGATTTGTGTGTTTCACATGAATGCCCACCAGGGAGCATCAATAGCAGAGGGGTTCAGAGTACTCAGGATGATTTGACCACCCTCTGTCCTGGGCAACCCCAGAGTTTTTATGGTGGGCCTATGAATGGTAGAGCCATGGTAGCAGAGATGGAGCTACACGGACACCTTTCAACAGGCAGATCCAGATAGTGCATTCACTCCCTCCAGCTGCAGAGGCCAGTGCAACCATTTGGCAAATTGATTTATTCAGACCCAGATACATATCCTGGATTTTGGTTTGTCTTCCCTGCCTGCAGAATCCTGACAAGCACCACTATCCAGTTGCTAACAGTGTCATATTTATCATAATGGGATTTCCCATAATAACACCTGGGACCAGGGACACCCTTAAGAGTAAAAGAGCTATGGCAAAGAGGACAACATAAGATATACTGATTCTACCATACATCACATATCCAGAAGCTGCCACCCTGAGAGAACATTAGAAAGGCCTCTTAAAGTCACAGCTAAGGCTCCAACTTGAAGATAACATTTTTCAGGGTTGAGATGCTGTGCTATGGAACCTAATACCAGCATATGGTGTTGAGTGTCTGATAAAGTTCTGGCTCCTGTGTTGGGAGAGGATACTCTGTTGGGGAATAGAAAGTTTCATTAAATCTAAAGGCCTCTCTTCATTTGGGCTCCTTATTTAAGCAACAGAAAATTATCCTTATGATCAGGAGGAAATAGGAACAGGGAATATTTTTTCTAGAACTCAAAGCACTCACTGGGCATCTTTTCCATGCGTGGTGATAACAGTAAATGGGCAATGTGGCAATCCTGGCCTAACAAGGGCATTGCAATGGGCTCCAACCCCACAGGTACAGAGGTCTGGATCACTTCATCAAGCAAGCAACATAGGCCAACAGAAGTGCTAGGTGAGGCTGAAGGGATTCTAGAATAGGTAATAAAGGAGGAAGATAATGGAATCACTGTAACAGGAGCCCATAGCTCAACCTACCAATACTTTTGGTGTGGGTATGACTTGACATCAGCATGAAGAATCAGTGACAGAATAAAGTGAATACAACACAGCATGCAGGGGATAGACAGTGGCAGAGACTGTCAGAGCCTACCCATATCCCTCTGCTGTCCCCTCTGCTCTCTGAAGGCTGCTTTTTCTTTTTGCCTCAGGGCTTTCTTCCTGGATACAGGGCAACCTGGAAACACTGGAGAATTCATTGGCCCAGATACAGCCTTCAGCCAAAGATAGGCAAGGAGCTGGTGTACAACTACCACCTTGCTTCAATCCAGGGTAGCTCAAAGGCATGTTATCCAGAGTATTCCAGAACCTCTCTTGAGCCAGAGCTCAAGTGCCCTCAGGAATTTCCTTCACATCACACCTTTTTTTGGGCTTCCTTCGCTTGCCTTCTTGACTTCCCCACTTTCTTTCTGTGTTTCCTGCTATCATCTCCCAAATTAAATACTGGCCCTTGAAACCATATCTCAGAGTTGGCTTTGGGGGAATCCAGCCAAAATAGTCATTATCAGAGACCAAAAACAACTTACACTTATTACAACTCAAATATCTCTATGTGCTGAATTATAAACCTATTAGGGAAGTACACCCTAAGAAAAGGTGGTATTTTGTACAGATGCTTTGAGTTGTGGGATTTAGCATGACTTTCATTATTCTTTCCTTTATATCAGAAGACATGTCAAAGTGTTGCTCCAGTCTGCAATAACTCAGCTGTCCCAGGATCATCCATGTTTAAACACATAGAAAACATGAGTCAGAGACCTGGCAGCAGAGGTTGAAAGGAAATTAAGTTCTCTGTATCCCTGGCAGTGATACCCTGCTTAAAATGAAACTAAACCCTTTGCTTGTGTACTTGGGTCTCAATGACATACCATTTCTCAAACTAGGCAATGCTGCCATTAAGCTGGTATGAATGGCTCTTGAGGATTCATAGATCTTTCCTGGATCAAAAGAATGACAATACTGTATCCCCGCAACAAACATTCAAAAGAGGAGGGAATCTTCTGCTAATATAAAAATTACTGGGGGTATTTCCTTTCTTTTTTACTTCAATTTCTGGTCCGTATTCTGAAGCCAGCTGACAAATGTTAGTGCAGTACATGCAGAAGTTGGCAGCAAATAATATCAGTAAACCTAAAGTTGCAATAGTAGCTGTTGAGGCAATTCAACATTGTCATATAACTTTATGTTTCCAATTCTGCATCAGATTTAGTTTGACCTAAAGAGGAAACACAACTTTGAAGTGTGAAATTCCTTTGGTTTCAGTCTTAGGAAGTAATATGACAGACAAAGTCCCTGGTTTATTTTTATTTTATTTTATTTTACATTAAGAGAATACCTGAAGTGTTTCATACTGCATGGCCTGTCAGTTTGTAATGGACCACAGTTTTATAGACTCTAATCCTCAAAACAACTATAATTTACCAAATCTTAGTGATGCTTTTTACCAAAGACTGATAATTGTTTGGTCTCTGTTATCTCATAGAGTCTAAGCCCTTAGCTGGCAGATTTCTGTCTTATTCATTGTTATAAGTACTGCAGAGCCTTATATAGCAGTATTGGATATAATAGCACTAACCTGTAATAGCACTAACCATAACCTAGAAATATATTATTGTCTATTTGTTTAGGTTTTGTCTCCTTCCACTAGGACATAAGCTCCTTGAGGGAAGGGACTTTATATTGTGCACCCAAGCAGCATACGTAGTAGATGCTCAATGAATATTTAATGAAAAACTAAAACTAAAAATAACAATACCTTATTATAGTAGCAGAGTTGGAGAGATGGCTGTTTCTAGCTATCTATTCCAAAATAGTCTTAATGATCACTTAAAGCTGTAAAAGATGAACAAAAATTGATATGCAAATCTTGACAATATATGAACATTGGAGATGTTTCACCCAATACCACCAAACTTTGTCACCTTTTGCTGGTGTCTTTTATGATTTAAGACCACAAGGACAATTCGAAATCCTCCAAGGTGATAATAACTACAACTCTTTTGTAAGAGTTCCCAGATTGGGGCTATAGGTTAAGGAAGCCCCTTGCATCATTTTGTTTTTACCTTAATCTTGCTATTGCGTAGTTCTAACAAATACCTTTATGTTGATTTTAGCATCTGTGTTTCTCGTCAACTCCAGAGCTCCACATGTGCAAAGTCCTCAAAATAGTCAAATGTCTCCACCCAACTTTACAGCAAAGTAGAGCTCTGTGGTTTTCTGTTTACTTGCTATTTGCATATTTTATTAAGAAAACTATAAACAAAGCTGGATCTACATAGGGATATGGTGTTTCAACAGTGTTACTCCAGCCATATGGCCATCACTGCCACCCAGCACAAGGATGCAGCTGTGTTTACCACCTGTGTTTATACTGGGGTGCCTCTGGCAGTAGGTTGTATCTGTAGGTGGTCCAGAGGAGAACACAGAAATCGAGGACAGTCACTCACCACCAGAAAGCTATGAGAGATGATGAACCCACAGAGAAGGAACTGGGTCAGAATGTGAAAGGACTCATTCCAGTGGCCAGGGGGTCTCCCTTCTCCACCAGGCCTACCCTGCTGCTGCAAAGTGGGCAAGGTCACTCTAAGTTCTGTGATTTGCTGTGAATAGGAATTTAGACCTCTTTATGTTCAGAATGAAGAATTTATAACAATACATTTTCACTTATTTTAAATTGCCAGATGGTTGGCATTTTTTGTTTTGGGTTTTGTGTGTGTGTTTGTGGAGGGTTTTTTTTTTTTTTTGTCTTTTAAAATTTTCTGCTTGAAGTTCCTATATACTTCAGTGGGAGCAAGATCAATTTGCATTTTATCATTAGTGTCTGCAGTCATAGAAAAGACACCGAAAGTGGTGCCATATTCCCAGTTTATTCCACTGACATGGAATTTCCCCTATGAGTTTGGGGCTTAGGGCAGCAGGCCAACTAGCTTGCCACTTAATACATCTGCTATCAAGGAACATCACCCCATTGGGAGCAAGAGCACCAGTTACAATTTAACTTATACGTAGAGAACCATGTTGCTGACTTCTGGACTTTTGTATAGTATTTGAAAACTATCGACACCCCATGAAGGCTTCCTTCTTCCCAGAAGTTTTCAGAAATGCCTTGCATAAACTTTGTGTGCCTGGATTCATATCTCATTTCTTTTTGTTCTAAGATGACATAATTTTTATCTGAGTCCCTTCCTTATTCGGATAACACCTAAATTTCCCACAAACCCAATAAAAAATGTTAAATTCCTGAAAGATGTTAAGTTCTCTGTTTTCAGTAGATTTCACTGAAAATGACTTCAGTAGCAGCTCAGCTGTGTTCCCCTTGCAAGTACTGAATATGGGTCCTAAAGTATCAGTGTGCAGGACGCCCCCTCAGCATGCCTACTGCGACTATCTCCTGGCTGCTCACAACTGCATGTCCTGGAGGACTTCTCTTTTCCACCTGCACTTAGCTGTGTTCCATGAGCTCATCTCCAAGCAGCTGCTGGTTTCTACTGCTGGCCAGTGTCCCGGGCCCTTTCCTCAACAGGGCAGGGCTTTCAGAACTCTCTTTATACTTTCCTTGGTATGAAGGGATGAGAAATACACAAAAATTTAAAAGCCAAGGATAATTTCCAGTTCATACTTCTTTAAAAAAATTTATTTATTTATTTGTCAGAGAGAGAGAGAGAGAGACTGAGCAAACAGGGGGAGTGGCAGGCAGAGAGAGAAGCAGGCTACCCTTGAGGGACTTGATCCCAGGACCCTGGGATCATGACCTGAGCCAAAGGCAGACACTTAACTGACTGAGCCATCCAGGCATCCCATTTCCAGTTCATACTTTAGACAACAGTCAGAACTTCTGTTCTTTCCGACTGAACTCTTATAACGAATGTAGTAATATAGAGTATAGCCAATCTATTTGAGTGTGAACTTATTTTTCCACCCCTGGTGGAGTTTAAGCAGTAAAAAACTAAAAGAAACAAAAATATCCATGATTTCTGAAAAAAACATAGATAGATGTAGATATAGATAGATAAAGATGATGTAAATATATATATTTAGATTAATTATGCTGACAATCCAGAAACCTACTTTTGGGCCAAGTCTGATACTGACCCTGATTCGATGTGTTCTTTGACCTCTTGAGAGTTCCAGTTATTTCATTTTTAAAATAAGGTGGTTGGGTGGAAGAAATTTCAAAGTCCCTTTAAGCTCTAAAATCCCATGACTACACTTTTCAACAAAAAACTATTCTGCAGTGAGTTTTGGCTGAACTGCAGGGCCTTTTCTCTGGCAACTTTATCTGGCCATCTGCATAAGACAGGACATATGGGTGGTGTTAGTGGAGTTTTTCCAAATAACTCTATATGCATGGTAGTGGATCACACTAATTGTTCTTGCTATCAATTAAAGGAACTTTTTTTTTTTTTGCCTCCTAGATACTTTGTTCTTTGAATTTGTTACATATAAGGCAATCTATTTTCACACTGAGAATATTTTGGTTGCTTTCTCAGACCTCGAGGCAGATTGTCTGTCCTTTTCTGTTTCTGTAACTTTCTGCGCCTGTGTCCTGAATGACTTCCACACCTCCTCAGCCCTTGCCCTGTGAACTAATTTCTTTGCTTCTTTGTTCCTGGCTAGGTTATTGTAGTAGAAAGCCGAACCATAGTGGGTTAGCTGTGAGGTAAAGTAATAAAGAGGAAAATAATGTAATGTTAAATATGTGGGTTGAATTTTCTATTTTGTGTTCTTCTTGAATTCCTACTTTTCTATGAAAAGTAGTTTTCCTTCTAAATTTGGCCACATTTTTTTTTCCAGCTCCTGGATGTGTGGGTCTATGTTGATTTGCTTTATTATTATGTTTTACATATATTCAACATGATGCATATTCATCCCACTAACATAGATTAGAAGGTCAAATGAATGCCACATATGAATGATAAATTTTGGCCATACATATGCTTTCTCTCTGATTAGAAAAAGCAAAAAACAGCTTTTCAGGACTGTAGACTTATAAGGATTCCTAACCAAGTTTTATTTAAGAACAAATGGCAAATATCTCTCTAATTCATAACTATAATTTTATCCTAGAAATGTATATACTTGCTGATTTCAAATTGTGAAAGAAAATTTCAGTGATTGCTCTTCCTTTCCTGTCATTTTGTGTTTTGGATATGTTTAAACATGATTGCTATTGCTGGTAAGTGGCCTCCTGTTTGTAAGCATGTATTTGTTAAAACACATTTAGGAGGAAGTTTTTGTCCCCTAGGAAAATCAGTTTTGAACCAGAATTTATAGACCATACTTTCCTTGGTTATCCTGGCTCCCTTTGAACTGTCCAGTGGAAAAGTGACCAGCTATGGTGGAACAAGGCACAATGTTGATTAATATCCAGGAAAAAATATTAAACACCATTTAGTTTTCTAATGTTTTGCATAAATTTGCTGATAACTGCTGATTGTAAATTTGGCAGCAATTTTTTTCTGGTAAATAGAATTTCTAGCCAGAAACTATAATGTAAAGTAGAATATCATTCAAAGGAAAAGGAAATGCATTGCTATACCAGCTCTTGTCCTTCCTCCCAATCCCCTAATGGGTTTTGGCATGCTTTAAGAGAAATAAAAGATAAATTAATTCTCAAAGAATTTAGAGTGTTCTTCCTGAACAAGACAAGTCAGCTTTCCATATCAAACAGAGAGAGGAGCTTTCTGCCTTTTTCGTTAATCTTCTATATTTATAGAATTTGCATATTCCTTTCTTTTCTTGGTTTATAATACAGTAATTTTTTTCCTTTAAAGATGTCAGAGTTCCAAAGTCACAAAATCATTACACGTGCATTTTTGTATATCAATTATATCTTAATAGAGACATTAATTTTTTTAAATGTCTCAGAAATCTGTGTTGCATCCTAGAGGCAGTGAAATTTGAGAAAGCATATTCAAAAAAGGTCTATTTTCTACATGAAACTAATTGTCTAACCACTAATTAGAGAGATCACCTGTATATGTATAGTGCAGCAATTCAGGCTTGTTTTTGCAAATCAACAAATATTGACACAATGCCTCTTACGCTCCAGGCACTGTTGGTTTTTTCTACATGTCCTTTCTTGGTTTCTACAAATTAAGCTAATCTGACATTAAGGTAAAGACATTATAATTATTATTTTTAAAAAATTTATTTATTTATTTATTTATTTATTTATCACAGAGAGAGGACACAAGAAGGGGGAGTGGCAGGAAGAGGGAGAAGCAAGGAGCCCAATGTGGGACTTGATCATGACCTGAACGGAAGGCAGACTCTTAACTGACTGAGCCACCCAGATATCCCAGACATTATAATTATTTTTTTTGCAGTATCTATTTTCCAAATGCAAAATAAGAAAATCCTATTTTGAATGGTGGGAAGTAATGAGGATAAATGAAAGATTCTATTTTATCTTCTTTTAATTTTTGTGCCTAGGTCTTATTTGATAAATATTTACAATTAGGGCTGATACAAATCGATTGTCTAAGAAAATCTGTTGGGGTAAAAAACCTTTAAAGAATAAGAAAATAGCAGCTAAAACTCTGAAGAATCCATCTTTCTTGCTAGCTTTTCAAGCATACTCTAACTCATTTAAATTGGCAAATTTTGAGTAGAAGAAGTGTTCTGCTGGTTAAGTTTATGAGTAAACACAATTATATAAGCAATATTTGGAGGTGGAAATAATCCCAGGCACAAGGCTACTGACACAACTAATCTTATTTTTTTTAAGATTCCATTTATTTATTTGACAGAGAGAGTGAGAGGGCACAAGCAGCAGAAGGAGAGGGAGAAGCAGGCTCTCCACTGAGCAGGGAGTCCAATGAGGGACTCAGTCTCAGGATCCTGGGATCATGACCTGAGCCAAAGGCAGAGATTTAACCATCTGAGCCACCCAGGCACCCTGACACAAGTAATCTTTTTACAACACAAGTGTGAATAAACTCACTACTTTAAAAACATAAGTGACCCATACACTATTAATCTTTGAATTTTTTAATGTGAACTTATACATATTGGAAGAAATATATATATTGTAATTCACAATATGTCCATACATTTACATTATTGTGATCTCTATTGGAAATATAGAAATACAGTCATTTGTAAGCTTGATATGAGAATAATTACACAATTAAATATACATTATTACTATTTTTGAAAAGTGATAATGACAAGTCATGCAAATATGTTTTAAAACTATATGTACATCCTGATTAGGAATCAAATAACTACACATTAAAGAGTTTTAAATTACCAGAACTATTATATGTTGCATGACAATTAATGAACTTAAATAACTAATTTAGAATACTGACCTTTATAAAGTATAATTATAGACTATAGTTCCATGCAACAGCAAATTAACAGCAACAGCAAATTAACATCTATAAGCTTGAGAGACTTTATATTTTTTCTAAAGTGGAAGTGAGAAAAAAAAAATAAAGTGGAAGTGAGAATATTTCTCATTGTAGGAGTGTTTTAATGAACCACTATTCCAAGATTTCTAAGTAAGCATTTTATTTAAATATGAAATATTTAAAAATTTAGCAACTCTGATATATAAATTTATGCTAATCACATTTCAGCATATCTGTAATAATTAATACAATTAATATTGCTAATAATATTTATAATTAATAATAGTCTTCAACTGCTGAGAAACAGTTGGAAACAAAAACCTTCTTAAATGTATAAAATCTATGGGAGTCTGAGGTGTTAAAATCTCCACCCACTGACACATCCCACGTTCTTTTCAGGCCATTGTAAACATAACACACATGGAGATCCTAATGGCCAGTCCAGGGAATGACTATGCTTCCGGGGCAGTCAGTAGATGGTGGCCACAGGGACATTCCAGAAGATGGAAGCAAGCAGTTGCTTTGTGAGCAATGGTAACAACAGATGTCAACTTCTTATTCTCTTTGCATAAATAATTCACCTAAGAACCATAGGGATGGATTATATCTTATGGCTTTTCATTTCCTGAAAATCACACTTTCATAGTGAGAAGAAAAAGATGTTACAAAACCAGAAATGGCCAGTAGCAGGCAAGTGAGAATAACTAGCTAACTAATCAAAATTCAAGAGAAGAAAATTAAGTGGAAGTGGACAGAGGAGAAAGTTGAGTCAAGACAGACTGACTACAGTTTCTCCTTTCTTCCTTCCTTCTCTCCCTCCCTCCCTTCCTCCTTCCTTTCTTCCATTTTCATTTTTGAACAGAACAAATTGTTCTGAGAAAATTAGAAGTCCTTTTTTTAAACAAGGAACTTCACTGACATCATTTTAGCTTTCACTCTTGTTTAAACTAAAGGCAGTGGCAGATTAAGGCAGGCCTCCCAGAACTGCTGAACAATGTCCCTTACTCAAACTCAAGGGGTCTCCCAGTTTCTCTGGGCAAATTTCGCCTGGCACGTCTCCAAAGGCTTGCAATGAGGTCAGGCCAGCAGTGAACATCGTGGGTTACAGCCCCCCCTGCCAACTACTTGCACACACATGCATGCACACACTCACACACACTTAAAAAAAAGATTGAAAAGTTAAACTGAATTTGGAGAGTAGCAGCTACTGAGAAAAATTGGAATGGGGTGAGTCAGGGGCAGTCCCTCTGGAAATCATGTTCCCGATGGTAGGTGTAAAGAACTGGGGGTGGGAGCAGCTGTAGGGGATCCAGGCCTTTTGAATGTTTAGATTCCATTTTGTCTCAGCCCTGTTTTCACCCACCTTGTATCAGCCTGTCTCATCAATCACAGTTTAAATATTTATTTTCCCTACATCTCTTTCATCTTTTCTGTAAATTGAGGTTTTCACCAGAATTCAATGTAAAAAGAATGCTGACAGCAGCATTCTAATTTTTTAAAATTTCTCTGATTAACACATTCCTCTTTTGTGGCTGACCTACTCATCATAGGAGGATTGTAAACTGGTACTTTGCTTTCAACAGCTCTTAAGATCATTCGTGGCTTATGTAATAGGAGAATTGTGTTTGGGAGAATTTGGGCTTCCTAGCCACAGGGCATCTTCTCTCCTAGTCTTGAAGTGAGTAGACAATCTACACTGGCAGATCTTTAGGCCTGGAAGTCTCTTAGGCACCTTGTTGTCTTAATTATATTGCCTCTTTTTGCCTCTGTCACAAAGTGTTCAGAAGAACCAGCTTATTTTTTCAAGAAAAAGATATCAGGAACCTGGTTTATTTTGTCTTATGCTTTGGATAAACTAATCCAAATCAGGTGAGTTGTCAGTTGTTTACAGCTGAATGTCACATGTGGAAAACGGATACATAAGATCCAATAATTCTATTATCCAACATTGTACATATACCCCAATTTTCTAAGTTGTTAAGTTTCAAGAGCAAGCAAAGATGAGAAGATATTTCATACTTAAGCTTTTATTTTTTGGTTTTTTTTTTTTGTACACCCATTTGGCAACCTTGTCCCTCTTCAGCTTGTGCTGCACATAATGTCCCATCCTTTGTTGCATAAATCTTCCAGCTGAGACTTTACATTTCTATTAGGAATAGTTTTGAAATTTTAGGAATTAATTTCTTTCAGGAAATACCTAAATTCAGTTATGAATTATGTCTATGAACAAGTTGTAAAATATACTCTGGAGTCACCCATCTCTACTGAAAGGAATTGGCAGCTTTTTGCTGGAAAGGTAAGTCACAAGAATGAGTATTGTTCTTGCTTATTCCGTGAAGTGAATTTCTTATTAAAAAAATACTTTAAATTTGCTCTTTGACATCTAGGGGAGAAATCATCAGCCATGCTAAAATTATTTAACTCTAGCCAAGTGGAAATGTTAGAGGGAAATCTTAGAAATGTATCATTTTTATTTTTTGAAACTTTGTACAAATAAAACATGTCTTTCCCCATATCTGTTCAGATTTAACTACAAAAGACAAGCCTGCAAATGGACTATTTCCCAGATGGCATTTATTTTCTTAAGGTATAATTTAACATAATGAGACATACACAATAAGAGGCCCACTATTACGAGAAAAATGATATGGTTGTGAAAATGTGATTTGCTTTTAGCATTTTATTTTAGAAAGTCAGATGGGAAGGAAAACTACTAAATAAAATGTATTTCAATTTACCACATTAAAGTCTGCTGGTCTGCTTTCTAAACCATTCAAAAGAGTGAAGGAGCTTCAATAATCCTATTCTGCACTGAATTAAATATTAAGCACAGCCATCTAAGGTTAAGTGTCTTCTTTATTTAAACTGCCATATTTTTCCTATTTTTCATACTTGATTCTATTAATATGTCTGTATTTTTACTAAACATAAACTTTTAATCTTTTCTCACTGAAATTAATGTACTTTTTTAACAAGTGAGTCTCAGAGAATTATTATGAACCTTAATTATGTATGTTGAAAAATACTTTTACAGCTTATGAAGAGCTATATAAATACAAAATGACCATTATTAATTGCACAGCATACCTTACATAATGAGTTTCAAATATATAATCAGTATCACATGGAAAACCTTAATTATGTTATTCAGCTCACATACATAAATTTGAAATAAGAACTTCAGCTAAGCAATATTTTCCCAGTCCAAGCAGATTTTTTTACTCTTTATTACCTTTACTTTTAAGACAAAATGTGTAAGGAAAAGAAATCCTATTGATGAAGTATAGTAAGTCATTAATAAGTTTGTTCAACCGAGAATTCAGATACCTGTATGTACTTATTCTTTATATGAAGACATGACTTAAGTGTGATTGTCATTGATTTTTTTGACAATTTAATGCTATCTCCAATTTATAAAAAGTAACTTGGAATAGTGATTTAATACCGCTAATTCCTTGATTAAAATGAACAGATGTCATTTTTTATTTCCCAAATCAGTTCAAATTGAATAGAACAAATGGTTTTTAAGGTTTTACTTTCAGCTCACAGCCTTGACAACCTTTGCTCTACAGAAATGTCTTACGATTTTCCCATTTTGAGGTTAATCGATGTACAATTAGTGTGCCCATCAGTTATACAATGGCAGAAATGCTATAAATCAAAGGAAGGTAGCTCTCAAGATTAAGAAAATAACTTAGACTCAGTCCTATTTTAAAGATAGAAAACTGGAAATGTATTTGTTCGTCAACTGGCACACTTTCAGAGCTGAATGAAGGTATTTGTCTTTAGTAAATAACTCTATTTAACGTGTGTGTGTGTATTTCAACCATCCTAAATCTTTCTTTTACTTTATTTCATGCGAAATGTATCAGATGTTAAAAATTCACTGCCTCTATATACTCCTAGTTCAGAAATGAAAGATGCACACATCCAGTGTGAAATTAAAAGTCAATTTTAAGGTATAAATTCTATAAACCATGTGTATAAATTTAATTGTTGCCAAAATTGTGTTTTTATACAAATTCACTGATGTACAGTCGTCTTTGAATGTTAGGCAATACGAAATTTACAGCAGTGGTAGATTATTAGAACAACATGGCATAACATCTTGATAAAATTAAAAATTTCACCGTTAGCCTTCATATTCCTAAAGAAAAATGCTCATGCAGCACATGCGGGCTGTAAACGGTATAAAGCGGCAGTGCTACAGGACGGTGAAGCAAGTTTTTGTTTTTGTTTTTGTTTTTTTGATGTATTAATCTGACAGAAAATTTGAGCCAGTGCTTTTTATGAAGATTTAGGCGTGGGCAGTCAGTTGTTGAATTTTACCATGTAATTTTTAATGTTACCTTCTATTTATCTCTTATTTCCCCCCGTAACTGAGCACATTATCATGTTTTCTCCTTTTCAAGGAGAAAGTAAACTTGTCTTTTCAGCTGCATGAGAAAACAGACATTTCTGATTGCTTACATTTAGCTACAACTTATAAAGGCAGTACTGCAAATTCAAACCACCGGGGGTACAGTCTTCTTTTGTTGTGTATCTGCGTGCTGATGGGGACTGGTTTTTCTTCTCATTGTCCTAGTTTGAAATTGAAACGCTGCACTGCTGAGAAAACGCCATGAAAATATAACCCACTGCATTCCAGGAAAATAAATAAGCAAGGCCACCCAAATTTTCAATTAGTGCTCGTGCTGAATGCAGGAAATGGCAAGAGATCCGTCCAAGGCGCCCTAGGCTGGGTCGTGGACATGGAGCAGTGACAGGAAGGCTGGAAAGGGGAACGCAAGCACAGTGTGAAGATGGCTCGTCTCCAAGGAAAACTGCATGCTAATAGGCTAGTACCGACTTCCTAAAGCAGACTGTGGGTATTACATCCTGACCTAGGGTACCGCTAAGCTTCAATATTTGGAAGTTTAATGGTGAAGTAACACATGAAAGTTCCAGTGGCATTACATATTTTATGTCATAGGCTTATTAAACAATCTCAGTATCACCCACAAACAGAGTTTTAACCACCAGAAACAGCAATATTTTGGACAGTTGGTGAAAATTATAAAATGCTCTTGATTTAAAGTGTTAGGCATAACGATCGATTATTTCCTACTTGGTGGCATTGCTTGCTAACATACCAGAGCCAGCGGGGGTCCGTGGAGGGAGGGGGGAGGACAACTGGTTAAGAGGCAAAGATGTCTTTCCTCTCCTGAGTCAGCAAGACATGTAAGACTACAGATTTCTAAAAGGGGTAAAAAGTTATGGTTTAGAAGCCCCTTTCCTTGAATGTGTTTTTCTGATATTCTCAAATCACTAGTTTGAAGATAATACTTGAAAGCCTGAAAAGGAATGATAGAAAACAATGGATTCTTCAGGGATTATGTACACCCAGACTCCTGCTTTGTCATTCACTTACTTTGCTTTCTGTTTCACTTCTCAGATCTTCACTACAGCATTAGGAGCTTTACAGCTCATCATGTTGAAGTTAGTTAAGGAAAAAAGCAAAAGGGGTTAGTTTTTCAGTAGCATGGTGTTGGTTGAGTTTACAAAACAGCCCCTATCATTTTGGATGGATTTAATCTGTGTTGTGGATCTAATTGTAAATTTCAAGCTACACTAAACTCTTTGATCACATTCACACCACATTGATAAAAAGTAAATCTACACATTTGATTTATTCTTACAATCAAGAATTGAAATAATTGAGGAGCTACTATGGAGTACAGTTATTAAAAGAAGGAATAAAACACAAGTGGTCTCACCAAGCTACAATTATGTGAGCAGGAAGAATGATATGGGTAAGTAGAAGACAAATATCCATCCCTCCAGCTGAAGATTAAATGTGAAATTCAAATTATGCTTTGTAGTTCTTTAAATAACAATGCTGTGTATTTGTGCTTAATTTGGGATAGCTTTTTAAAAATGATTATTCATTACCTCACAAAAGCCAAGTAAATGGGAACAAAAAAGCACTGTTTTTCTTCTTACCTGATTCCCTTGACTTGAGAGCATATTCTTGGCAAATCAACTATTTTGTTAGTTTTGAAAGGCTATCATTTCCTTTTCACAGTAAAATCAGGAATTTCATTTTTATACAATACTGCAGCATTTCCTATAATTGAATTCTAACATTTGGGAGTGTGCTCTTTACCTCATTTTCCTATTAAAAAATAAGGAACAGAAAAAAACCCAAACCCCTTTCTTTTTGCAGTAGTTTAAAAGCATATTTGCCTTTAGATTTAGTAAGGTAAGCAATTTTCAGCCATAGGAAAATGCAGAACTGCGTCCTATAATACATGCTTTCAGTCCCAGGGCTGCTCTAGGAAGAAATACCCAGGACTGGAGCATTCCCAGCCTTGGTTTTCAGGCTTGCCTTCCTCCCTGCTCTCATGTGCTTTGGTTTTCATTTCTTCTCTATTTTCTCTCCCTTTACCACTGCTTGAGGCTCTCAGTACTCTCCACATTCTGTCACTGGAAGCTGCTTCCAGAAAATTATCTAGTGAACTTACACAAATGTGTAAGTTATTCATAGGGTTTAAGTTATTTATTTAACAAATGTTTCCAAGCACCATACTTGATGAGGTCTTTGAAAATATAGAAATGATACTGGCACTTGTCCTTTGGTTTGACTTAATGGCAGATTTTGAAGGGACCTTGATACCATGTAGACCAAACCTCTGATTTTATAGATGAAGAAGTTAAAGCCTAGTGTCAGACAATTGATGTTATCACTTTTCCACCAAAACTCAGTAGGAACCTGCTGGTCTAGTGTTCTTTCTGGATTACTTCAATATCCAAATCTTTCTCATATGTTGTGGTAGATAAAATTATTGTTTAAAATATTCATGTTTCTTCTACAGGTTTCTCCCTCTGAGGGAATTGTACACTCTCAACCCATTAATGTCAGTCTTGGCCATGGATTTGTTTTGACAATGCAACAGGAGCAAATGTGACCTGTGCTATGTCCAAGAGGAAGCTAAAAAAACCATTACATGGTCTGTCATCTTTTTCCCCTTCTTTTGGGACATCTGCTTTGTTCTGGATAAAGGCTAATTCTTTAGCCTATGTCCTGGGACAGAGAATAGATGGAGCAGAGCCACAGCCAAGAAAGATGTAAAAGGAGCAAGAGAGAAATCTCTGTTGTAAGCCTGAGTTCAGAGGTATTGTTATTGCAGCAAAACACAGCCTCAGCCAACTGATACATTCTATTGCTGTCAAAACAGAGATTGCTTGGCCAGTGGTTACCCATTCCATTCTGTATAGTTTAACTTTGATCAGGATCATTATATACATTACAATGCTAGTTTTTGTACTAGATCAAAAAGTGTGTTCGTGGAGGACAGACGTCAGTGCTCCACTCCAGGATTCCACAGATGGTCTCCTCTCTTTGGAAGCCAGGCCTGGGTGAGAAGGGCACACCCAGAAAATTATGAATCTCACTGTTAAGTTGGTAACAGGGTCCATATACACTTTGAGGTACATTTATTTGACTGAATTTCAGAAACATCAGCTTAGCTGCCAAGAGAGGAAGATATTATCCAGGAAAAGGGAGGAAGGTGAACTTTTTTCTTTTTGGTAACTTCAGATGAAGTCATGTGTTCTTAAAGGCAAATATCACAAAAAATTGCCATGGCATAGGTTAAAAAGTGATCTGTTTAGAAGATTGTAGGAAAGCAAGTGGAGAGCATGTTCAGATTAGGGGAATCGATATCTTGGAGAAGATAGCATTTCAGGTACATTTTGAAGAACATTCAGAGATAGCAGGACATGGCCATTTGCCCCACAGGTTCATTATGATCAGAAACACTATGGTAGAAAGGGCTGAATGTTTCAGAAAGTGTGTTGCCTCTTCTAGAATGAATCTTTAACTCAAAGAATATTTGAGGTTCAAACAAGAGGTTTTTTCTTTGTTTTGTTTTTTGCTTAAATGGGAGAGGAGGTTCTGAAATTTGATCTCTTACAGCATTTTGCTGATATTTTGGCACTGAATCATGTATTGATTTTATTTCTTTGCTTTCATTTCTGTGTTCTCTACCCTAAACATTGAGCTACTCAAGGGCATGGGTAGTGTCTTTCTGAGCCATTGCCCTGAATTCTTGCAGAGTTCTTGATACAAAGGAGCATGTAACAAATATATATTGAAGAATAAGTAAATAAATATTGTTGGCCTCCCCCATTCTTCTTTATATGTGGAATATATGCACACTTTATGAAATGAAGAAACTATAGGCTTCTTTTTAACATATAGAAAAAAAAGCAGAATCATTGTCATGATTTGTCCAATGTTTACAATGACTTTTCCTGAACAGTGAGTCAAATATCCTCTTTCCTTGAAGATTACAATTTACTGTTATGCCACATATCTTCCTATTATATGTACCAAGTGTGCCTTTATAAATTCACTTGTGACTAAAATTTTTAAAAATTAGAAAAACACTACAATGCTTAGTTGTTCTTTGAAGTTGATTTGCAAACCACAGCTTTATTTCAGCTCGGTGTTTTAAAATGATAGTCACAACAATCTAAATTTCTCCTCCTGCTTCAGTTCATGCTAGGATCTTAGTACATTTCTAAGTTATAGAGCTACGATCCTTAGAAACCTGGAAAGTTACCTGTTGGAAGATTATGTTCTTTGAAGACATCTCTCTGCTGACCGATATACAGCTGGTAGGAATTACCAAGTCATAGTAACATAAAAAAAAACCGTAACAGTTAGGTCACCAAGACTAGGATGTCCAGTGTAATATAGATTTTTAAGAGGTAACAAATGTATTAGCATAAAAGTGGCCAGAATTATAAGTATAAACAAAATAAATAGACACTATAGAAATAAGTGTCTATTGTTGCTCTCATCATTAGAATCAGTGTGGATAAACATAAATAGATGGAGGGCGCCTGGGTGGCTCAGTGGGTTAAAGCCTCTGCTTTCGGCCCAGATCATGATCTCAGAGTCCTGGGATGGAGGCCCGCATCAGGCTCCCTGCTCAGTGGGGAGCCTGCTTCCCCCCCCACCTCTCTCTGCCTGCCTCTCTGCCTCTTTGTGATCTCTCTCCCTCTGTGAAATAAATAACAAACAAACAAACAAACAAACAAACAAAACATAAATAGATGGAAAGTGGGCTTTGGAATCCAAAAAACTCATGCTTATATCCTGATTTTTCCATGTTTCACCTGGGGTAAATGACCACTCTAACCTTCCATTTTCTAATATGCCTAGTGAAGATAATGTAACCCCCAATATGACTGTATTGGTAAGTTAAATGAGGTCATAAGGGCAGAGTCCTAATTCCCAGGATTGTAGTACCTGGCACAAAGCAGATGCTCCTTAATTATTTGTTTCCTTCTCGTTTTCCATCATAAGTAAGTATTTATCATATACTATAATATATACTATAATATGATAAACTATTAGTTTTTAATAAATACAAAATATTTATCAAGGTCTTTCTGTGTGTAAAGCAATTGTCTCAGTACTATGGTACACTGGTACAGTGCTCATTGAGGGTTTTCCTTTCCCTTTCCCTGCCCTCTCACAATTCTCCAGCTGAAATACAAACCCAAACCATAGTCTATTTAGAGGTTGTGGCGCATGGCCATCTTCAGTGTAACAGTCCACTCTGAATTTAAATTTGTCACCATTTTCTTTAGAGGGAATGAGAGAGAAAATGAATTTAATTTGGTATAAAAAATAAACATTCCTGGGCACTGGAAATGTCTGTGGTGTTTTAAGAACTGTTATCATTAATCAGTCAAGCATGTTTACCCATACCCATGATTGCTTATGAAACTGAACCGTGCACACTGAGCCCTTCAATGAGAGATGGCCACCAAAATCTGAAGCAAAGGGTGTATGTTCCCAGTAATTATTATATGCCTTGACTGGCTCATGAATGTAGCCTCTTTCATAGTATGCTTTTCACAGCTAAAAGGTGACATAAAACAGTAGTTCAGAGTATCGTAAAGCACTATTTGTACTATTGTTACCTTATGATTCAATTTTTGGTCAAAGCATTTTCTCGTGCTTGTGCTTTTTAATAGTTTATCCTACTATAATTTTGAGAGGCAACATCTTCTGCATGAAATCTCCTTATTCTAGTTGTAAAATGGCCATGGTAATTACGATCATTAGTTAATTCCTACCACAAAAAAGGGATTGGCATTTGCCTGAGAAGAGAAGTTTACTCAGGAGTCAGTAAGACACCGCAACTTACAGCATCCATAGTCTAACCTTGGAATGGGTGGGAGTCTGGAGTGAGAGAAGAGCTAGTGAACACGTCCCTTGAGTGTACTCCTTCAATGTACTAAAGAAAACTTCCTAAGCTAAGGCAAAAGGAAGCCCAACACAGAAAGTATGAAACCTTAAAAATAAGTAGGTTTTCTGTTTAGAACAGAATTTGGCCTAAGACAGTAAGTATTATTATAATTGTCATTAGTGAATTAAGAAACTAGGTGAATTTGGTGTCATTTACTGTAACAGAGAAGACAGGAGGAGGAGCAGGTTTTGGGGAAAATATCAGGAATTCTATTTTGGAAGTGTTAAGTTTAAGATGTTCATTAGATTTTTAAGCAGAGATGTTGAGAGAGAACCTGGAGTTTCAGGGAAGAAGCCAGAACCTGAGATATAGATTTGGTCTTGAAAGGAAGGGTCCTGAAGGAGATCATGAATGTGGAGAGGTTGGGGAAAGGAGGAAGAGCCAGGAGGAGGAATAAAAAGAAGCCAGTGCTGCAGGAGGGAAATAATAATGCATTTTCTGTGGGAACTGGTGCTTCAAGAAAAGAAGTGTGGTTGGCTGTGTTAGTTCTTACTGAGAATTCAAGTACAGTGGGTATTGAGGCTTGACATAGAATGTGGTAAATGCAGGTAACTGGTGACTTGGATAGGAAGGGCTTCAGTGTCAGGTCAGAAGTCCACATAGAGTGAACCATGAAAAACATGGAAGTGAGGAAGTACAGACAGCTCAGTAAAAGCATCCAAGCACAGGCTCCAGACCCTTTCTATCCATACTGCCTAGGTCTGTACAAACATGAGATCTTTCAGATTAGCACTTCTGTGAGGCCCATGGTATTTTCAGTTTCTTCCCAATTCTTCAAGAAGGATCCAGGAGCAGCAGGGATGGTTCTGTTGCTCAAAACTAGTGAAGCCAACTAACTTTTGGGGTTTGAAGCCCTAACCCCCAATATGACTGTATTTGGACATAGAGCCTTTAAGGAGGTGATATAAATTAAATGAAGTCATAAGGGCAGAGTCCTAATCCAGTAGGAACAATGTCCTTAAAGAAGAGAGAGAAACAGACACACACACACACACATACACACACACACACACACACACACACACACACACACACACACACAGTAAGAGAACAGAGTGAGAAGATGGCTATCTGCAAGTCAAGGAGAGAGGCCTCAGGAGAAATCAGCCCTGCCAATACTGTTGTCTTGGAATTCAAGCTTCCAGAACTATGGAAAATAAATATCTGTTGTTTAAGAAGCCTAGACTGTGGTATTTTGTTTTGGCACTCCCATCTTCATTTATCTAGCCATTTGTTTTTTTTTTTTTTTTAAAGATTTTATTTGCCTTTTTGACTGAGAGAGACACAGCGAGAGAGGGAACACAAGCAGGGGGAGTGGGAGAGGGAGAACAGGCTTCTCTCGGAGCAGGGAGACCAATGCGGGGCTCGATCCCAGGACCCTGGGATCATGACCTGAGCTGAAGGCAGATGCTTAAGGACTGAGCTGCCCAGGTGTTGAGTTATGTTATGAACTTAACAACTTAAACAGAATTCTTGCATTGTATACCCTCCTCACCACCACCAGGTAAGTGGAGCAACATTTAACAGAGAGTGTTGTGTTGAGGGGTTCCAGACAATCGCCAGAAGTAAAACAGTTGTTGCTCAAGGCCAAGCTGAGAGTAACTCAGAAGAGCCCCTGATTGTGAGGATGAGCACCGACAAGCCCACACAGAGGGACATAGCCTCAACCTCCAGGTCCCCACTGCATACGGGAGGCTGCCAAATACTAAGGACAAAGTGAGGGAAAAGCAGACCCGTGGCTACACTTGGCCCTCTTATTCATCAGGTTGGACCTGTTAGTCTCAACTTTCCTTCTCAAGCTCCCCTTGGGTTTGCTAATAATNGTTCTATTCATTGGCCTCAGGGATCAGAACTAGGAATATAGAATTGGAGTCAGAATTTCTCTTCAAGGCACTGCTGGTCTTAGGGAACTGGAGGAAATCTGGAGAGGATACTCACTGGGGCACAGGCTCTGAAGCACCACAAGTATAGCAAGGAGGAAGAAACAAGCCATATGCCCAGAGACATGCTGGGGAAGGGGCAATTCACAACAGTCACGGCATGTGGGTTTGGCATGTTGCCAGTCACAGACCAAGGAATTTATTCATTTGTTGACTTGTTTAATAACTGTGCACTATATGATGTGCACAGTAATGAGCACTTGACACCCCAAATCCAGTGGTGAAAAAGCAGGAACAGATCCCTGACTTTGTTGAGTTTACATTCTGGTGTGTGGAGTCACAACAGATACATGATAGGGAAAGTTGCTATGAAGATTATGAAAAAAGGTAGTGGGATGGTGGAAGGGGCTACTTTTTTTTTTTTTAAAGATTTTATTTATTTGACAGAGAGATCACAAGTAGGCTGAGAAGCAGGCAGAGAGAGAGAGAGGAGGAAGCAAGCTCCCGGCTGAGCAGGGAGCCTGATACGGGCTTCGATCCCAGCACCCTGGGATCATGACCTGAGCCGAAGGCAGAGGCTTTAACCCACTGAGCCACCCAGGCGCCCGGAAGGGGCTACTTTTAATGGAATGGTCAGAGAAGTAGGCAGAGGAAGTGACAGTGCACCTGGGATTTGAAAGATGAGAAGGAGCTAGCAATGAATAGAGAATCACATGCAAAGTAGAGGAAACAGCTACTGAAAAAGTAGATAAGATGGATGAAACATAAGGGCAGGAGTAGAGGAAAAGTAGATGTAGACATTTGGCAAGAGCGAAGTGATGTAGTATCTTGATGGCCATGGGCTGGGGCGGGTGGGGCAGGTGGAGGGAATTGTATTTTCTTCTAATTTGAGTGAGCAGCCACTGGAGGGTTGGAAACTGGGAGATAAGATTCTATCTATATTTTTAATACTTTTTTTAAAGATTTTATTTCTTTATTTGACACAGAGAGAGAGAGATCACAAGTAGGCAGAGAGGCAGAGAGAGAGGAGGAAGCAGGCTCCCTGCCGAGCAGAGAGCCCGACGCGGGCCTCGATCCCAGGACCCTGAGATCATGACCTGAGCCGAAAGCAGAGGCTTTAACCCACTAAGCCACCCAGGTGCCCTCTATCTATATTTTTAAAAGGTTATTCTGGCTTCTGTGGAGATGAACTGTGGAAGATAAGCCAAGGGAAGTCAGGTTTAACAGGTGCTGCAGGGCTGTGGATGGGAGATGATAGTGATACGTACCAGGGTGCTAACAGTAGAAGAGTACGGAGATGGAAGTTTCAGAATATATTCTGGTGGTAAAGTGGTCAGGACTTGGGGCACCTGGATGGCTCGGTCAATTAAGCATCTGCCTTTGGCTCAGGTCATGATCTCAGGGTTCCGAGACTGAGCCTGCTCAGGAGGGAGTCTGCTTCTCCCTCTCCCCCTCCCCCGCTCATGCACTCCCTCTGTCTCTCTCTCTTTCAAATAAATAAATAAAATATATTTTTTAAAAATGGCCAGGATTTGCTATTGGATGGGATATTCTTGTGAGGAAAAGAGAGAAGAAGCTGAATCTGACTCCTAGGATTTTGTGGATGGCAGTACAATGAACTGAGAAGTATAAGCATGGTTGTGGAAACAGATCTAAAGCTATGGTTTGGCTTTAAGTGTGAGGTACTTCATTAGATATTAAAGAAAGGGAGGCTGGTCACATATGTCAAATACTGCTTAGGAAGTAAGAAAAGAATCCAGGAAGGATCTCTGGATTTGGCTAGAGGAAAATAGTTGGTGCTTTTGATAAAGGTCAGTTTAACTGAGTCATGGGGATGGAAACTGCTTTAGACCAGAGTGCATTAAAGAGAGAAAGTGAGGTAAGAGTGTGAAGGTTGAGCTGGGAAGGAGAATAGGGAAATGGGGGTAGGGTAGCTGGAGGACATGTGGGGTAAAGAGAGATGCTATTTATGATGGACAAGAATAAAGTTGGTGTGCATGCTGTTGGGAGTAATGGTGTGTTCAGAGGGATGGGACTATCTGAAGGGGCTAGGTTCCCAAGTAGGATGAGAAGGGACATTCAGCATAAATAATAATGCTAAAAAAGCTAATATTGGAGAGTTGAAGTTTCCTCCAGAATTGAATATTGCTCTTATAAAGAGCTTGATGTATATTTTTAAAAAGATTTTATTTATTCATTCCTCAGAGAGAGAGAGAGAGAGAGAGAGAGGGAGAGAGAGCACAAGCAGGCGGAGTGGCAGCTCCCTGCTGAGCAAGGAACCTGACACAGAACTCAATCCCAGGACCTTGGGGCATGACCTGAGTGAAGGCAAATGCTTACCCAACTGAGCCACCCAGGCATCCTGAACTTGACTGTTTAAGAAGTAGAATATTCTTAAACCTTTGTAAAGATATATACATTTCTAAGTCTGTAGACAATCTACTAATTTTTATAGAACAGACAATTCTTAATTAAAGTATTAGCTTTCCACCCTCTCCCAAGTTTTTATTTAAATTCTTGTTAGTTAACATACAGGGTAATATTGGTTTCATGAGTAGAATTTAGTGATTCACCACTTACATACAACACCCAGTGCTTACACGAGTGCTCTCCTTAATCCCCATCACCCTTCCTGCCCACCTCCCTCCATCAATCGTCAGTTCTCTATAGTTAAGAGTCTCTTATGGTTTGTCTCCTTTTGTGTTTTTGTCTTATTTTATTTTTCCTTCCCTTCCCCTATGTTCATCTGTTTTGTTTCTTCAATTCCACATATGTGTGAAATCATATGGTATTTCTCTGATGACTTACTTCGCTTAGCATAATACCCTTTAGTTCCATACACGTTGTTGCAAATGGCAAGATTTCATTCTTTTTGATGGCTGAGTAATTTGTTGTTCTGTGTTGCGAATATTAAATACTGTCTTTGATCATGCTATATAAATGACTTATTCTATAAGTATTAACATTAAAATTATAATTTTAAGGAATAATTTAAAGACTGTTATGATATTCAAATATTACACTAGGGGCTTACCACAAAGTAAAACCCTGTCAGTTTATTTCTAGCAGATTAATAAAAATGTACTTTTTTTGAAGAGGGGGGAAGCCAGCAGTAATAGAGCAACTTTGGGATTTGAAAATTCATATTAAGTTCTGTTGCACAGACTTTGGAAATGCCCTGTTGCTCTCGGGCTCCAAAGGTGCCACCACTAGAGGGAGTATGAAAGGCCTTTGAATGAATGGTCAAGGACTCTGAAACATGCTCCTCTGGAAGGAAACTTGAACAAAATTTAAACAACTTTTGCCTCCTAGCAGTTATTGCTTACTCATTATTACCTAGAGTTTCCTAGGGAGCAGATTTAATAGTAATGGTCAAAAAGCTAAAATTGGAGAATTAAAGTTTTCCCCTTATTTGAATATTTCTCTTGAAAAGCATGTCTGCTAAAAAAAAAGTTTCAAAATTTTTAAACTTTTGCAGAGACGTAGGTTCCTAATGTCTACAGAGATTAAAAATGATCTCAGGGTCATGATTTCAAGTCCCATGCTGGATGTAGAGCTTACTTAAAAAAGTACAAAGTGGGGCGCCTGGGTGGGCTCAGTGGTTAAGGCCTCTGCCTTCGGCTCAGGTCATGATCTCAGGGTCCTGGGATTGAGGCCCGCGTCGGGCTCTCTGCTCGGCGGTGAGCCTGCTTCCTCCTCTCCCTGTCTCTCTGCCTGCCTCTCTGCCTACTTGTGATCTCTCTCTCTCTCTGTCAAATAAATAAATAAAATCTTAAAAAAAAAAACAAAGTGAAATAATGCTATATTCTGAAATAAACCTCTCTGTTGTTTTCTGTACTTAACTAGCCTTAATGGGAAATAAAAATATAGGATTTCACTGCTGTTTCTTTGTGGAATTAAAGCCAAGGAGATCCCCTTCCTTTTCTTACCAGTCTGTTCCCTGATTTTAAACATTCAATAAGCTTCCAGCCAAAGAATGCATTTTTTTTCACTTTTGATACTTTTCTGTGGTTCCTTATTATCGTTTGTAGAATATACTGTGGTTCTGTTTACCTCTTCCTGCAGTTTCCAGACCTTTGTGGTTTCCTCTACAGCTGTGGGTATTTCTCATGTAAAACCACAGGTCAGTACAGAACCACAGAACGATCCTGACAATTAGAATTTTAGCCACTGTCCTGTGGGGTTTTCAGAGCCACAACTGACTCCATACTTTACATCCAGATCCTTAAATTACTACCATCTGATGCCTGAAATAATGCTGGTTTCTCCAGGGGTCCTAGGTGAGCCTTTCTTTATTTTATTGAACATTAGTGTGCACTCATTTCTCAATGGAGCTCTCATAAATATCCTCACTAGATGTGAGATCTATGAGAATGAGGATTTGGTCTTTGCTGTGTGTTCTTGCACCTGTCCCCATCGCTTAGTATGTTGCCTTTGTGGCATGAATCCACCTTTCCTTAGAGCCCATTTTGAGCCGTGGGTCTCAAACTTTTTTTTAAAGATTTTATTTATTCATTTGACAGAGAAAGAGAGAGAGAAAGAGAGAGAGAGAGAGAGAGAGAGAGAGAGAGAGAGATATCACATGTAGGCAGAGAGGCAGGCAGAGGAAGAGGGGGAAGCAGGCTCCCTGCTGAGCAGAGAGCCCAATGCAGGGCTCGATCCTAGGACCCTAAGATCATGACCCCAGCTGAAGGCAGAGGCTTAACCCACTGAGCCACCCAGGCACCCCAATGTGGGTCTCAAACTTAAGTAAGCACCAGGCTTTGCTAATGAGTTTGATAAAATATAGATTGCTGCATCCTACCCCCAGAGTTGTTGATTCAGTAGGTCTGGGAGGGGGCATTAAATAAAAAATAGCTCATGACACTTGCTAAAGGTGGTAGGGAAGACGTTATTCAAAGGGACTACCTTAACAGGGTTTTGTAGTAGAAGAAAGAGATTGGGCTCAATTCTGAATACAAGGAAAAGTGGGGATTTATAGCAAGGAGCAGAGTGGGGGTTGGTCAGTGGAAGGAAAATTACCAAAAGCAGATATCAGGGGTGAAGGAGGATTCTGACTAACCAAGCTAGCAGGAGTCTTCATGAAGGCAGGCCAGAGTGATCAGTTATAGGAGGGGGTCGGTGATGGGACATAAGGAACCCAATTAGATAGTAAGGGATGGAGGGGAATCTGGCTAAACCAACTTAGGATTCTTGCTAAAACTGGACAATGCAGAGAAGAACACGGAAGCCCAAAAGTTGGGGCCTAGCTGAGGAGAAAGTTTGGAAGAGACTGAATCAAGTTTGTCAAGGAGAGAATCTGTCAGGGGCTAAGAATTTGTATTCCTAGAGTGTTTCCAGATGATGCTGATTCTCTTGGTCTGGGAACCAAGTTTTGAGACCCACAGGTTTAGAACATTACGAATTTCATCAAGAATAAGAAAACACATGTGTTATTCCAGAGTCCAATTCAGGCTGAAAGAACTGGGATTGCTGTTTCACCTTTTAGCTGATCTACTCGTGGAAAGAGACTTTATTAGATGTATAATTTAGCCTCCAGCTGAGTAAGACGTGTGATACCTGTGAATAAATGGGAACCATGAGCGTGGAGAGAGAATGGCAAGGAGACAGTCAGATTGTTAGTTTGGAAGAGAGTGTACAGTTATTTCTCACTGATTACTTGTGTTATTAGTAGTGTGACAGTGTTAATTATTAACTGCCTATTTTATTTAACAGTGAAAGAATTTGTCTGAATAATACGGATAAGGGGATGTGTTAATTTCCTTATTCATTTTTTGTGAGATACAAATTTAATCCTGGCTTTGAAATAGCAAGCAGGGACTGGTAGGAGAACTGATCTTTGATCCCTGTCTCTTGGCTGCAACCTGGTCTCTTCGCCTCTCAATGGAGTCTGCCTGACAACTCCCTCACTCAGCCTGGGCTCCTGATAGCTGACCCTGTCTGAATCAGATTTCATAGACAGCCTGGACTTTTTCCCACCTGTTTGTCCATTTCTTTGAAGACACCTATATACACAATTTCTAAGTTCATGCTTCTCAAACAGATATATGTGCTCCCTGCCATGAGCTAGGGAATATGAGAAAACACAGGATCAGCACGGCACTTGCTGGAGTGGTAATTCTATTGGAGACTTTTGGTGGAATCAGGATGCTGTCTGTGCTCTGTGCCCTACTACCATCCCACTGACCTCTGCTTCAGGGTGGTGGACACTTTCTTTGTG
Organism: Ailurus styani; assembly: GCA_002007465.1. NCBI lineage: Eukaryota > Metazoa > Chordata > Mammalia > Carnivora > Ailuridae > Ailurus > Ailurus styani. The sequence continues at coordinate 701,378 of LNAC01000708.1, forward strand.
TGTGCTTCCCCATGCCCCCAGGCTCACTCCATCGATGTCTTAGCTCCTCTACCATAGGCTTTCATCGAATAGAAGTTCTTCCTCACCAAGCTGTTAGACATCTGGGAAATGCCAAAGGAGTTAATGCCCATGGGAGCAACTCTTAGTCAATGAGGGCAGAAATCAGTTCATATATTCCCCAGCTTCCAGTCCCTCAAAAGGACAATTCTCTGAGGTGTACTCTGTGTAGTTTCTTAAAGGATCGTAATGAAACTCAACTCCATTTGCCCACAGTAGCAATCAGCTCAACAATACTCTTTTCATGGCTTCTTTTCCTTCCCTGTCTCCTTCCCTCTTCTCTCTCACTTGCATGGGGAAAATTCAAAACTAGGGCATACAATACTCAATAATACTCAAATGCAAAATAAGTAGATCATAAAATTTACACAAAATTCTAAGATGCACAATAGCACTTAAAGAATTGAGGATGGAGCTGTACTGAGGTACTAAGCATTTGCTTTACTGTCCATGGCAGGGGTGGGGGTGGGGGTAGAGGACGATAACTCTAAAATCTACAGAAGATTATTTGCTCCTGCTTTTCTTACTACAAATTCATACCTCAAACTCCTGCACTTTGGCTTCAGACCCCACTTCTCCACTGAAACTCCTAATTCATTAACTTCTGATCAGCCAAATCCAGTGGACAGTTTTGAGTTATTTTCTTAGACCTCTGTACTGCTTTTGACAGTGATGCCTGCTGTCTCCTTGAAATTTGCCTCCTGCTTGTTTGGATGTAAACTTTGTGGTCTCTCTCTACATCCTTGACCATTCTTCCTTTTCTTGCCTAAATTCTCTGATGTGTAGCTTTTCTGCTTGCTTTATCTTATGAATGTTGCTTTTTTTTTCATGTTGTACTTATTTGTGCTATTTATTTTCAATTGACTTATTTTAGAATAAAAATTAAAAGGCAACTATTTAAAAATAAATTTTCTTAGTACATACTGTTAACCTTTGTATCAGAATAGAAATAGGATTGGAATATGTAGAAAATTCAGCCTTGATCCCAGACATGTTGTGGTACTTCTTGTAGCACTCCAAGTGTACAGTAAGTGACTAATGTGTCAAATGATTTGATTTGTCATTTTTGAACCATGTATAAACAGTGACCTGCTTGATACCTAGTAAACTTAATAGATGATTATTTGCATAGAGGTGAGTCTGTGTAATAGATTATAGGATTAGTGTATTTAATTCTCAGGATAATGATGGGAAAAACATTTGACACTCAAGAGATGAGATTTAGTTATCTTAATAAAATTATAATATGGTTCTCCTGAAATATACCCAATATTATAAGCAAATGCATCTTTGATAATATTTTTATATGTGAAGTTTGAAAAATGTATTTTAGCATAATAATGCTAAGCAGCCTATCAATTTTAGGGCAGAAATGCCTAGAGTTGACTAGGTATCAAAAATATAGGTTTTTTTTTTTTTAAAGATTTTAGCTATTCAATTAAGAGAGAGAGAGCACAGAGGGAGGGGGAGAAGCAGATTCCTCCTGAGCAGAGAGCCTGATGCAGGACTTGATCCCAGAACCCTGAGATCATGATCTGAGCTGAAGGTAGATGCTTAACCAACTGAGCCACCCAAGCTCCCCAGAATATAGGTGTTTTAAAGATGAGAGGGAACAATCTTAACCTGGAGGTGAAAAAGAAAATTTGCCACAGTGACATGATTATTTCACTTGTTTTCAAAATGTGTAGATTGAGAGGTTATGGTTTCATCAGAATACATTTTTTAATTCCAAGTATCTATTTTAATAATCATTTAAATTCCTCCCACCCCCAGAAAGAGTGGGAGAAGGGCAGAGGGGGAGAGAGAATCTTAAGCAAGCTCCATGGCCAGTTCAGAGCCAGACATGGGGCTCCATCTCAGGACCCTGAGATCATGACCTGAGCTGAAATCAAGAGTCAGATGCTCAACAGTCTGAGCCACCCAGCTGTGTCAATAATCACTTAAAATTTTTGTTGAATGTAATCAGAAATGTTCAATATTCTTTAGTAATAATTTATCTGTTATAGAAGGGCATTCTTCATTTTTTAGAAACAAAGTCACTAATTACTTATTTTGCACATGTTTATTTTTCTATTTTAATTGATTACGCCTCTCCTCTGGTTCCCCTTCTTTTTTACTTCCCTCTCCTTCCCTTTTCTCCTTCCCTTTCTCTTCTTGACACTCAAAGTGCTCAAATTTTATATCAGTTAACTGTTTGTACTCTTCCGTCTTTATAAACAACGTGCTTTTCTCTTTAGCTCATGACTAAGTTCCTTGGCCAAGTGCTTTATGGAAGTGTTAGGAATAGAAATGTCACATAAAAATGGAATGAGTTGTGAAAATACGCAGTTCCCATCTCTCCCAACATAGGTAAATCTTTGAATGACCTCCCTGGGAGGAGAGAGCCAAGAGTATATTCTGATTTTATAGCACAAACTTCAGGATATTGAACGAAATACAGTTATGACATGATTAAAAATGAAATGCATTTCGGAAAGTCTTTAAATGTCCAACAGCGCTAAGATAAATTTTACTATATTCATGATTATTCCTTCTACTATTTCTCTTTCCGGTTATTCACCATGGATCTTATGTGAAGCCTATGGCAAGATGAAACAAAGCAAGAGAAGGAATAGTGCTTTCAAAAGTGCTCAGTTAATACATTCGAAGCTATTGTCATTTTCCTCGTCAAAGCTGGGATTGTTGGAGTGAGCATACATAAACTTTCTTTCCCACTGAGGAGACCACGTGGAAAAACGCTTATTTTATTTTTTCTTATAAGAATAAAATTGCAATCTTTCAACAGAACATGTTGATTATGCCATCTGGCACATAATTTCTATGCTTAAATTAAGCTGAGAAATCAATTCAGTGTTGAAAGATATTATCCGTTTAACTTTTTTTGCCTACAAGCAATTCGAGAAAGTAGGACAAAAAATAAGTTGTTTTCATTTCTAAGTATGTGAATTATATAGGTCTTGAATATTTTCTTCCACATAGCAGAAAATTATAATTTATAAGTGGATAGCTATGATCTACTGGGATTTCTTGTCCTGTAGTTATACCAAAACTATACTGTATTACAGGAACCTACCCTGGGAGATCAAGTGATTGTCAGTCGGAAATTAGCATCAGTTAATGGATAGTGTAATTAACTGAGTATAAAGACCAGTCTTAAGGAGTTGCTTACATTTTGTGGACTTTTCTTTTTTAAGCAGTTTGTGAGTTCAGATTGTTGCCAATACTAAAGGCACAAATAAATGAGTATAATACACAAATTAGGCTGCACCAAGGACTACCTAACAAAGTTCAGTAACTAGCAGGTGGTGGAAACTCAAAGAGTGAAAATGGTAACTTTTTAACAGGAGAAAGGAGGACTCCAACAGGATCTCTTTGCCATTTCGTCTTTCCCACTTTCTTCCTGCATGTGAAGATGTAAATCAATGCTCATTTACCGAAGAACTTCTTCCCAGTGACCAGCATAAGCCATGAATAACCTCTGACCAGTCTGTAGTTGCTAAGAAAAAGTGGAATTGATCAATATACCAGGAAGCTCAAACATTTGGAACAAACTGCCAGCAAAAGAGAGCCTTGAACTGAATGTATACATTCAAATGGCAGAAAAATTGGGGAGAGATAATAGCTAGTTAGAATTTCTTCTTTCATTTGTCTGAGTTATTTTTTTAAAAATTATCTTTAAGATAATGGCTAGACTTTTAAGTTTTGCTGCTTTAGTTAAGACAGAATGGGTGCAGGCGTCTGGGCAGCTCAGTTGTTAAGTGTCTGCCTTCAGCTCAGGTCATGATCCCAGGGTCCTGGGATCGAGCCCCACATCAGGCTCCCTGCTCAATGGGAAGCCTGCGTCTCCCTCTCTCACTCCCTCTGCTTGTATTCTCTGTCTCACTGTCTCTCTCTGTCAAATAAAAAAATAAAATGTTTAAGAAAGAATGGGTGCTAGCTTCAGCAGCACATATGATAAAAACAAAAAAGAAAGAATGGGAAATTTACACTTATTAGGGGCAGGAAGCATCATCAAGGCTTAGCCATCTGAAGTCACACTATCCAGAATCTTTGATGCCCACCTGCCTGTTGAGGTCTTGGCACACCTGTTGACTGCCTGGGGCCCTAAGGAGAAAAGAAAACTTAAGTGCTTTCATATCAAAGGAAGTGTATGAAGTAACTTCAAACACTGCAAAAGGAGTTTTAAGAAGAAAGTCTAGATTCTAGCTATAGCTCAGAGATAGATCCACAATAGATTTGGAAAATAGATGCTATGATTTTTGCTACAAGAACTTTGCATAATGATAATAACAATAATAACAATATAACAATACTTTCCATGGCACTTAGTTTTCAAAGCATATTCATGTGAAGTATGACCTGTGCTTCCCATTAACCTGCTATAAGCTAATATAGTAGAGAGACACAGAACAAAACAGTAAGTGCAGAATTGGAGAGAGATCCAGGATTTGGGAGCTATAGAAGTTGACGTGCTCTGTTCACTGTGGAAAAATGGCATATCATACTTGGCACATATGCCTAGGAAATGCTCTCCCACTATGGTACTAATTGAAAATCATGGTTTATTGTTTGCATTTATAAAAACAAGGGCAGTGTATCTTAGAGTCTGGCAGGGAAAGTCCTCTTAGAAGCTGGTCTGTGCTTCACTGAGTCTGAGACAGGAAGAGCAGACAGGACCTGGACAGAAGCCCCTTCCAAGGCTTTGTACTCTGCTGTTCTCATGGCAGTCTCTTTGAGACTCTAGAACAGTCCTCCTCAGCACAATTCAGTACATTATGAGAGTTGGACACCATACTCTTGGCTCTCAAAAATGAGAAAGAAAGTGGGGTGGCAGGAGGAGAGGCAGAGAGAGGCCAAGCATGAAATTAGAAAAGATCAAAGATATATTGACCAAAAAAGATGAAAGACACTTTGGCAGAGACAAGCATGACCTACCACTCCTGCTAGAAAACTTGAGCTGATGAAACATTTCATCAGGATTAGTACATAAGTGCACCTGGGAAAGAATTTCTCTGATGCCTTAGCTTTCGGACCATTTTAGCAGTGAATCAACAAGTTCCATTTGTAGAAAGAAGAAAGCTAATGTAATGAGCAATAAAAGCACAACTCCAGAAGGACTCACCTCATTTCTTCAGAGATATACAGCCAGATCCACCTTTCTTGCACTTGCCCTGCCCTTTAACTCAAGTGTTCAGTATCATTGGAGCCACCAGGGCCTTCTCCAATTTTTCCATTTGTTCAAGAAATTAATTTTAAAAGTGAATTAGAAGACTTTTGAGTTCACGCCCAATGTGTTTCATCTCTTTGCCATCGTTTATAATCCTAACGATGCCTCCCGGCTTTCCTGACCACTTTTGCTAACGATTGCCAAACCCTACAAGATACAAAAAAATGACAGAAAATGAACTGCCCGCATATTCAAGGCTGGGGAAAGGCATGAGCAGAAGAAATTCTAATAAAATTCTGACTCTCATACAATTTGACCTCCCTACCTTTGCAATATGAAATGTGCATTTTATATATAATTTCCATGGCAATTTATAGGTGTTAAATTAGGAACAGGGGTAGAGTACAGACAAGGGGATAACCTAATATAACAGCAATAGAGTTCAAACAAAGTTTGTTTCCTTTTTTTATATTATCATCTGGGTGCCTGCAAAATTTCATGCAAATCAATCTTAATTTACTATGTGTTTTGGCTCTTTCATAAAATATTCTGACCATGGCATTTCTACATTTTAACTGTAAAGTTCTCCATAAATAGAACACTTATTACATTTTTTAAATATGTGGAATGGTTCAGTTAGTACAAGAGTCCAGAAGAACAAATATTTATCCAGGTAGAGAAATCTAGCTTTTTACCAGTTAGAACACTCCATCCCTAGTATTTGTCTCATGTTGTTTCTACCACTAGTCTAGGTTAACTTTGGCCCAGCTCTATGGATCAATGAATTATAAAACCAAGTGAGCACTTAGTAAAAACTCTTAGGTAAATTGGCTCTGAATCATAAGATTTTGCTGGTAACCTAATCCTGCATTTCAGTGAGCCTGGGCTTGACTCTGTCTTGAAATTTACTCTTTTACATTCATTTTGGAGGATGGGTGAGGAGAGGCAATTGAGTGATAAGCGAACTTTCCCTGGCAATCATAGTTTCGGTGGTTGGAAGAAAATTAAGGATTACGCTGGGGAGATTATTCTCAGATGATGGTTGATTAGGCCAGTCACATAAGAATCAAATCAGGAAAGCACTGCAAAGTCTGACATTTGGTGTTACTTAGGGAAAACTTGAAAACTTAGAAGGGTCTTCAGTTTCATTTGGAAGGATTGGAGGTGGCGGCAAAGAGATTCCTTAGAAGGCCTTGTCCAAGAAGTTTTTATAAGTGTATGTGTGTATATGCCCTTGTTTTTACAGGAGAATCACATCCTTCAGACCACCCCTCTGTCTCACGTATGCAGAGCATGTCATGAGTCCTGTTTCCCAAAAGTGAGTTGAACGTTATTGGGGGTTTTGCTATTGTATTGACTTGTGACTAAGAGAGATCAGTGTTGCATTATTTGGATTTAGTATGCTCAAACTCATTTCTTTTTCACATTCCAGGAGGATTTCTTCCTTAAAAAAGGGGGGGCTAGGAAAGCAAGTTCCAGTGTTTTTATTCAAACATAATCCCTAATATCCTTTCTGGGAGCTCCCCAAAAGGACAGTTGTTTTTAAAAGGAAAGTATCAGTTAAGACATACCATGTCACTAAAGGGACCTTTAAAAAGTCATTTGGCCTCCTAGCAGGACCACACTCAAAGCAGAGATCACAATCTCACCCTTTCTTTAAATCTCCAAAGTGTTTTCAAAATGGTTAATAATAATAAACGAGATAAGGGAATCCAGGTGGCATGGCAATGCGGGCACCAACAGCAGTTCCTCTGTATGTTAGGTGTCAGCCAATTTGCAGAACAAAGCTGACCACATTTTATAAGTAGTATTTTAAGAAGTGGAGTATTATGTACCTTTCAGAACATGTGCTTCTATTTATTCTTTGTCAGCATGCTGGGACACCTGTGTTAGTTTTATGCCACTGCATGCAGATTCTTTGACGAGTAGAATTCTGGTAGGTTCCAGCTGTTATTTCACCTGTGGGAGCACAAGAGCAAAATATCTCCGAGAACTTTGAATCTGAAGCACTAAAATTATTTAGAAATCACCACCACATTAGCAATATATTAATTCTGTTTATTAAATGCCCAATTTAAAAAATTGATTCTTCTTAAGGGTAATAATAGCAATAACTAAAGAAAGCAATCATATTTGTAAGATTGATATAGTGCTGGTTGTAGTTATTGTAAAAAAAAAAACTGGATGTCTTCCTGATTTATGTTATTTACAGACATAATTGTCATTATTTTTATCCACAAGGTACTGTGCTAAGGACTGCACATACACTACCCAGTTAAATACTTTTAATAACATTATGAGAGAGCTAACAGCATCCTCATTATCTAGACAAAGAAATAGAAACTTTAAAAGGTAAAGTAATGGCAAAAGGTTGGCCAGGCAATAAGTCAGATAATGTACTCAGACTCAAGCAGTCTGAACTCAGAGCCTCAAGTCGAATTATTTCACCACAGTCTCACAAAGGATGGGAGTCAGACACTGGATAGGAAATGCTTCCATTTTTTTAAATTTTATTTTTTTTCTTTGCCCAAGGGGTACAGGTCTGTGAATCATCAGGCTTACATCTTTCACAGCATTCACCAAAGCACAAACCCTCCCCAATAAATAACCCATCCACCCTATCCCTACCTCCCACCCCCCAGTAACGCTCAGTTTGTTTTGTGAGATTAGGAGTCTCTTATGGTTTCTGTCCTTCCCCATCCCATCTTGTTTCATTATTTTTCCCTCCCTACCCCCCACAACCCCCCACCCTGCCCCTCAAGTTCCTCAT
>LNAC01000708.1:715510-800278 GCA_002007465.1 Ailurus styani
CTGCTCCGTTGCTCGGTCCCTTGCCAGCAGCCAGCCCCTCCCCCCGGGGTCTATCTTCCTGTCGCCTCAGATTCACTTCTCCGCACGTCNATAACACAAAATCCTATATCATACAAAAACTAAACAAAAATGAATAACACAAAATCCTATATCTATATTATCTATTTCTCTTTCTATATCTATGTCTGTCTATGACTGTATCTCTATATCTATCTCTATCTCTATCTATCTCTATCTATTAGATTGGTGAATTGAACAGACCCTATAAGTATCCAAAAAAATAAGGTTAAAAAGAATGAAGGGATAAAATATGATTATAACAATGAAAATTAAAAAAAAAATAAAAAGTGTTGATATGATATAAGAGTTAAGAACGTTAAAATAGGAAAAGGGAAAAATTTTCAAAGGAAAAAGGAAGAAAAAAATTCAAAGAAAAAAAAATTCAATGAATTTAACTTTGAACGACTGAAGAATCATGGGGAAAAAGCCATGAATTGTCTCCGTTGCTTTTCCGTAGTTCTGTGGTTCCGCTATGCCTAGCAGTCTTGAACTTGACTTTGACTGGATGTTTTTTTTTTTTTTTCTCTTGGTCTTCTGGGGGAGGGGCCTGTTGCTGTGATTCTCAAGTGTCTCTGCCCGAGGCAGATTCCCACCGCCCTCTCCAGGGGCCAGGCTAAGTAATCAGCTCGGGTTTGCTCTCGGGAGCTTTTGTTCCCAGAACGCTTTCCGTACCTCATTGGAGGACGGGACTGAAAATGGCGGCTCCCAGTCTCCGACCCGGAGGAGCCGAGAGCCTGGGGCCTCAGTCCTCAGCGCACCTCAGAGAAAAGCAGTCCCTCCCATCTCCTGGCCTGTGACCGAGTGTCTCTATCTCTGGCGCGGCCCCGTTTAGAATCTCCAAACCCGGCAGATCCTGCAGCCGCTCCCGCACTGCTCCTCCCAGAGGAGGAAGGATGGGGTTTCTCCGGGTCTGCCGCCCGTGGGGTCCCCGCTCACAGATCAGTGGCCCGGCTGAGCTTCAGACCACATCCCAAGGTAACACTGAGCTGAGAGACACCTCAGCTCAGCTCCGTCTCTCCCGCCGGCTTCTCTCTGATACCCGGGAGCTCGGTCGTGCTCAGACACCCCTGGTCTTTTTGTGTCCCCGTGGGTCCTGAGACCACACTGTCCCTGGAGGGGTTTCACCCCCCGCTTGGTCTCTGGGGCGACGTCCCTCAGTGGAGCCAACTTCTAACAGTTCCGAGTCTGCTCCGTTGCTCGGTCCCTTGCCAGCAGCCAGCCCCTCCCCCCGGGGTCTATCTTCCTGTCGCCTCAGATTCACTTCTCCGCACGTCCTACCTTCCAGAAAGTGGTCAATTTTCTGTTCCTAGAATTGCTGCTCTTCTTCTCTTCGATCTCCGGTAGAATTTGTAGGTGTTCAGAATAGTTTGATAGCTATCTGGGTGAATTCCTGGGACCTGATGATAATCAGTCTCCTACTCCTCCGCCATCTTGCCGCTCCTCCAAATACTTCCATTTTTTAAAATGATTTCATTTATTTATTTGACAGAGAGAGAGTACAAATCGCGGGAGCAGCAGGCAGAGGGAGAAGCAGACTCCCCACTGAGCAGGGAGCCTGACACAAAGCTCTATCCCAGGACCCTGGGATCATGACCCGAGCCAAAGGCAGATGCTTAGCAGACTGAGCCACCCAACTGCCCCATGAAATAGTTTCAGATAGTACAAGAAGCAAACTTCTAGAAGTATCAGGAAAGTTTTATTTTTGATATGTATCGGAGAGAAAAAAAACTAGCCAATTCACCTACTCTCCCCACCTCTATCATTGTTACTGTCCCTCCAGCCTGCCCCTTCAGTGCAGAAAACTTCTAAGTGAATTTCTACTCTAAGGTCAGTTCTTAACACAGAAGCCCAAATAATAATTATGAGTGAAAAACACTTCATGACATTCCTCTGATAAAAACTCTCCAATGATTTCTTACAATATTCAATAGAAAATCCAACCTTCTGGGGCATGTGGGTGGCTCAGAGGGTTAAAGCCTCTGCCTTCCACTCAGGTCATGATCTCAGGGTCCTGGGATCGAGTCCCGCATCAGGCTCCCTGCTCAGCAGGGTGCCTGCTTCCTCCTCTCTCTCTGCTTGCCTCTCTGCCTACTTGTGATCTCTCTGTGTGTCAAATAAATAAATATAATATTAAAAAAAAAGAAAAAAAGAAAAGAAAAAGAAAACCCAAACTTCTTCCCAGGATCTGTAAGGTCCTATCTGGTTCTTACTTGACTCTGAAGTCTCACCTCCAGGCCTCTCTGTCTTGCTTTCTTTGTTTCATCAGCCTTCTTGCTGTTCCTTGAGTATAGTGGGTTCATTCTCCTACTGGAGCATTTACCCTTCTATTTTCCATTGCTGAGGACTTCTGGGCTAGACTTGCAGTCGTTTCCACCCAAATATCACTTCTTTAGAGGATTGCTTACCCTCCTCCATTTTCTTGTCTTCTCTTCGGTTTCCTTTAGTTTTCTTCATAGCACTTAGCTGACACCATATTTGTAGAATGCCTTATATTGATTTATTGGTTGATTGACTATCTTCTTCATTAGAATATAATCCCTATGTGAGGGTCTTTGTCTGTCTTAGTTACAGCTATACTTTTGGCTCCCCAAAATGTGTCACAAAGCACATGCTCAAAACATACTTGTTAAATTAATTTATGAATCAAACTGATGATTTCACAGCTACAATTGCTTAGAATGAAGATAAAGGTTGGTTTGTAAAGGGAAATATTAAGGGAATTTAAGAGTGCTATTAAGAAATGATAGGACAGGAGTGCTCAGGTGGCTCAGTCTGTTAAGTGTCTGACTCTAGGATCTCAGCTCAGGTCGTGACCTCAGGGTCCTGAGTTCAAGTGCTGAGTTGGGCTCCACACTATGTATGGAGCCTACTTAAAAAAATTAAAAAAAAAAAAGAAGTGATAGTATGATAGAGATGACAAAAATCATGAAAGTAAAATAAGAATACTGAAGTTTGGACAACATTGTTTGCTATATTCCATGTAATTAGTTAAAAGTGAGGTTATTGCATTTTCTGTAAACTCTAAGTAATAAAGAAGATTCCTACATAAAATAAGCCCATCATTTAAAATATGTACGTGCCTGCGTAGACTAGTAAATCTCTGTAGAAGGGTAGGATTGCATCTAGAATTTGAGTAACTAGCATTATTAAATAAATTGAGAAATTTTGTTATATCCCCTTCTGAATTCCCTAGGACAAATGACATTATCTGACCTGCAGATAAAGAAATAAATTTCTATCTGATTTAGAAATAACAGTAGCTATTAGTATTATCCTTTTGTTTTAATTTCACTGTGCATGAATGCCACCCAACACCTATATATTCTATAAGTTTGGTAAATTGTGTTGGATAAATAGCTGGATGAAACCAGTAAGAAACCAATGTGATAAGAGAGAAAATATTGATTATTTTACTGTTGAATCAGCCAAGGAAATTATTCCAAACCAAGATCAGGGCGCAAGGAGAGAATTTTTAGTTCTTATAATTGTTTCTACAAAGGTAGCACACAGAAGAAAAACACACAAATTATAGTTTACTTTTCAATGCTGACATTGCACTAAGATTTTATAATTGCACATATAAAGAAAATATGATGCTAAAAATTAAATTATTTGACTCTCTTGGGAATTTTGAGCTGATTTGTGAATATGGAGCTTGTTTTAAATGGTAGAAGCTGTAAAAGGTTGAAGTCTTCTGTCTTGGTGGGTGTTTCAAACCAGTACGGTCTGTTGCCATCACTCACTCTTCCTTCACTGCTCACTTTCATCATCGCCACAGCACACTTTTGCCTGTCTCAGTCATGATTCTAATTGCCTTTCATCATTCCTGTAGTGAACATGTACCATTAAAAATACCAATAATTAAATCTCTCACCAGAAGAAATGAAAATAACTGGAAGGTTTAAGAATTTTAAACGGAGAGAAAAAACAGGGTGTGGAAAGTAACCTAAGAATGTCAGCTGCTAACTGATTGCTTGTCTCATTCCCAGCATTGGGTTTCTTCTTTGGAGAGTGTGTTGAAACATTGTTTGGAGGGTTTTGGCAAGATCTATTGGAAATAAGGGATGTTTCTATAATGTTTATTTGATTCAAAAGTGGGTAAAGGGAGAAAAATCTTTGAATGAGTGTACCCTGCTCTGTAATTCTGATTTGGCAGTGAGGCACAAAAGACTGAAGGCTGCTGGCAATGCTCCTAAATGATTGCATTGGCAGACTCTAATAACTACAGTAAATAAAAGTCTTGACCCACTCTCAAAGGTTCTTAGATTCATTTTCTCCTCTCATCTTTATTCAAAATAGTTGAACATAGGTTGCCTTCATTCATTCACTCAAGAATATTTAGTGCATATCTTCTATGTCCTGGGTACTATTTTAAGTGCTAGAGACACAGCATAAATGAAATGAGAAAAATCCTTGCACCTACACAGCTTATATTCTAGTGGGGAAGATAAATAAAGAAAACATTAAAAATTATAGTATGTTAGATGTGACAAATACTGTGGAGAAATAAAGAAGGAATAAGGTCTTTAAGCTAGAGCTTAATGCTGATGGAATGTTCTCCAGGATACATTGTATATTAGGTCACAAAACAAGTCTTAGTAAATTTAAGGAAGTCATATCACACATCTTTTCTGATCATAATGGTATGAAATTAGGAATCAATACAAGAAGAAAATTAGAAAATTCACTAATACATTCAGACTTAATATGTTACTGAACAACCTATGAGTCAAAGAAAAAATCAAAAAGGAAATTAAAAAAATATCTTGAGACATATGAAAATGGGAACATAACATATCAAAACTTACAGGCAGAGGAGGAGCAAGATGGCAGAGGAGTAGGAGACTGATTAGCATCAGGTCCCAGAAATTGACCCAGATAGCTATCAAACTATTCTGAACACCTACAAATTCTACAGGAGATCTAAGAGAAGAAGAACAGCAATTCTAGGGACAGGAAATTGACCACTTTCCGGAATGTAGGATGTGCGGAGAAGTGAATCTGAAGTGATGGAAAGATAGACCCTAGGGGGAGAGGCCAGCTCCCGGCAAGTGAGAGAGCAGCGGAGCACAAAATTGGAACTTTTAGAAGTCTGTTCCACTGAGGATCATCACCCCAGAGGCCAAGCGGGGGGTGAAGCCCTCACGGGGACAGTGTGGTCACAGGACACACGGGGACACAAAAAGGCCAGGGGTGTCTGAGAGCGACAGAGCTCCTAGGTATCAGAGGGGAGAAGCTGACAGGAGAGATGGAGCCAAGCGGAGAAGGTGTCTCTCAGCTTGGTGTTACCTTGGGCAAAGATCCAAAGCACAGATGGGCTACTGCTCTTTGAGCAGGGGCCCCTTGGGCGGCAGACCCAGAGAGATCCATTCCTTCCTCCTCCAGGAGGAGTGGCACGGGAGTGGCTACAGGAATCTGCCAGATTTGGAGATTCTAAATGGGGCCACATGCCAGAGATAGAAAGACTCGGTCACAGCTTGGGTGAGCTTGGAATGTGGCTGGAGACCAGGGAGATGGGAGGGACTGATGGCTTTTCTCTGAGGATTCACTGAGGAGTGAGGCCCTGAGCTCCCGGCTCCTCCAGGTCGGAGATTAGGAGGCTGCCATTTTCATTCCCATCCTCCAAAGCTGTACGGAAAGCGTTCAGGGAACAAAAGTTCCCGAGAGCGAACCCTAGCTGATTACTTAGCCTGGCCCCTGGTGAGGGCAGTGCAACTCCTCCTCAGGGAAAGACACTTGAGAATCACACAGGCCCCTCCCCCAGAAGACCAGCAAGAACATCCAGCCAAAGTGAAGTTCAAGATCCCTGAGAATTGTGGAACTCCGGAGCTAGGGGAAAGCAACACGGAGAATTAATAATGACTTTTCCCCCATGATTCTTTAGTTGTTCAAAGTTAAATTCTTTGAATTTTATTTTTTTCTTACTCTTTTCTTTTAAATTTGTTCCTTTTTCCTATTTTAAAATTTTTTAACTATTATATCTCATCAATACTTTTTAATCTTTTACAAAATTCATTGTTGTAGTCATATTTTATCTCTTCATTGTATTTAACCTTATTTTTTGTATACAAATAAGGTCTGTTCAATTCAGCAGTCTAATAGATATATATATTGATAGATATAGAGATAGATATAGAGATAGAGACAGAGAAAGATATAGAAACAGAAAGAGATAATATAGATATAGATAAAGGATTTTGTTTTATTTTTTAATTTTTTTGGTTTGTTTTTGTTTCTTTGATTTTGTTTTTTTGGTTTTTTTTGGTTTTTTCCCTCTTTCTTCTTCCCCAGTTCCAGGTCTCTTCTGACTAGGTCAGAGTATATTTCTTTGGGGTCATTGTTGCCCTTTAGTATTTTGTTCTCTCATCCATCTATTCTTATCTGCATAAAATGACAAGGCAGAAAAAATCAACACACAAAAAAAGAAAAAGAGGCAGTAATGATGCCTAGGGACCTAATCAGTGCAGACATTAGTAATATGACAGAACTATAGTTCAAATGATGATTATCAAGATGCTGACTGGGCTCGAAAAAACCATGGAAGATAATAGAGAATTCCTCTCTAGAGAAATAACAACCCTTTCTGGAGAAATAAAAGAACTAAATTCTAACCAAGCTGAAAAAAAAACTATTGAGGTGCAATCAAAAAAGGAGACTCTTACTGCTAGGAAAAATGAGGGAGAAGACAGAATTAGTGATTTAGAAGACAAAATGACAGAGAATAAAGAAGCGGAGGTAAAGAAAGACAAACAACTACTGGACCATGAGGGGAGAATTTGAGAGCTAAGTGGTACCATAAGACGGAACAATATTAGAATAATTGGGATCCTTGAAGAAGAAGCAGGGGGGGGCAGAAGGTATATTGGAGCAAATTATAGTACCGAATTTCCCTAAGTTGGTGAAGGGAATAAGCATCAAAATCCAGGAGGCACAGAGAAATCCCTTCAAAATCAATATAAATAGGTCCACACCCCATCATCTAATAGTAAAACTTACAAGTCTTAGTGACAAAGAGAAAATCCTGAAAGCAGCTCAGGACAAGAGGTCTATAACATACAATGGTAGAAATATTAGATTGTCAGCAGACCTATCCACAGAGACCTGGCAGGCCAGAAAGAGCTGGCATGATGTATTCAGAGCACTAAATGAGAAAAATCTGCAGCCAAGAATACTATATCCAGCTAGGCTCTCACTGAAAATAGAAGGAGAGATAAAAATCTTCCAGGACAAACAAAAACTCAAGGAATTTGCAAACACCAAGCCAGCCCTACAGGAAATATTGAAAGGGGTCCTCTAAGCAAAGAGAACCTTAAAGAAACATAGACCAGAAAGGAAGAAACACAATATACAGTAACAGTCACCTTACAGGCAATACAATGGCTCTAAATGTATATCTCTCAATAGTTACTCTGAATGTAAATGGACTAAATGCCCCAACTAAAAGACACAGGGTATCAGAATGGATAAAAAAACAAGACCCATCGATATGCTGTCTACAAGAAACTCATCTTACACGCAAAGACACCTCCAGATTTAAAGTGAGGGGATGGAAAACAATTTACCATGCCAATGGACAGCAAAAGAAAGCTGGAGTGGCAATCCTTATATCAGATAAACTAGACTTTAAGGCAAAGAATATCATAAGAGATGAAGAAGGACACTATATCATACTAAAAGGATCTGTCCAACAAGAAGATCTAACAATCATAAATATCTATGCCCCTAACATGGGAGCAGCCAATTATATAAACCAATTAATAACAAAATCAAAGAAACACATTGACAAGAATACAATATTAGTAGGGGACTTGAACACCCCCCTTACTGAAATGGACAGATCATCAAAGCAAAAGATCAACAAGGAAATAAAGGCTTTAAATGACACCCTGGACCAGTTGGACATCACAGATATATTCAGAACATTCCATCCCAAAACAACAGAATACACATTCTTCTCCAGTGCACATGGAACATTCTCCAGAATAGACCATATTCTGGGTCACAAATCAGGTCTCAACAGGTACCAAAAGATTGGGATCATTCCCTGCATATTTTCAGACCATAATGCTCTGAAACTAGAACTCAACCACAAAAGGAAAGTTGGAAAGACCTCAAATACATGGAGGCTGAAGAACACCCTACTCAAGAATGAATGGGTCAACCAGGAAATTAAAGAAGAATTAAAAAAATTCATGGAAACAAATGAAAATGAAAACACAACTGTTCAAAATCTTTGGGATACAGCAAAAGCAGTCCTAAGAGGAAAGTATATAGCAATACAAGCCTTTCTCAAGAAACAAGAAAGGTCTCAAGTACACAACCTAACTCTACACCTACAAAAGCTAGAGAAAGAACAGCAAAGAAAGCCTACACCCAACAGGAGAAGAGAAATCATAAAGATCAGAGCAGAAATCAATGAAATAGAAACCAAAAGAACAGTGGAACAAATCAATGAAACTAGGAGCTGGTTCTTTGAAAGAATTAATAAGATTGATAAACCCCTGGCCAGACTTATCCAAAAGAAAAGAGAAAGGACTCAAATTAATAAAATCATGAATGAAAGAGGAGAGATCACAACCAACACCAAAGAAATACAAACAATTCTAAGAACATATTATGAGCAACTCTACACCAGCAAATTTGACAATCTGGAAGAAATGGATGCATTCTTAGAGAAATATAAACTACCAAAACTGAACCAGGAAGAAACTGAAGACCTGAATAGACCCATCACCAGTAAGGAGATTGAAGCAGTCATCAAAAATCTCCCAACGAACAAGAGCCCAGGGCCAGACGGCTTCCCAGGGGAATTCTACCAAACATTTAAAGAAGAATTAATACCTATTCTCCTGAAACTGTTCCAAAAAATAGAATTGGAAGGAAAACTTCCAAACTCCTTTTATGAGGCCAGCATTACCTTGATCCCCAAACCAGGCAAAGACCCCATCAAGAAGGAGAATTACAGACCAATATCTTTGATGAACACGGATGCAAAAATCCTCAACAAAATACTAGCCAATAGGATCCAGCAGCACATTAAAAGGATTATTCACCACGACCAAGTGGGATTTATTCCTGGGATGCAAGGTTGGTTTAACATTCGCAAATCAATCAATGTGATACAAGACATTAATAAAAGAAAGAACAAGAACCATATGATCCTCTCAATAGATACTGAAAAAGCATTTGACAAAGTACAGCACACTTTCTTGATCAAAACTCTTCACAGTGTATGCATAGAGGGTACATACCTCAATATCATCAAAGCCATCTATGAAAAACCCACAAGGAATATCATTCTCAATGGAGAAAAACTGAGAGCTTTTCCTCTAAAGTCAGGAACATGGCAGGGCTGTCCACTATCACCACTGCTATTCAACATAGTACTAGAAGTCCTAGCCTCAGCAATCAGGCAACAAAAAGAAAGAAAATGCATCCAAATGAGCAAGGAAGAAGTTAAACTCTCCCTCTTTGCAGATGATATGATACTTTATGTGGAATAAACAAAGGACTCCACTCCAAAACTGCTAGCACTCCTACAGGAATTCAATAAAGTCTCAGGATATAAAATCAATGCTCAGAAATCAGTTGCATTTCTATATACCAACAACAAAACAGAAGAAAGAGAAATTAAGAGTCAATCCCATTTTCAATTGCACCCAAAACCATAAGATACCTAGGAATAAACCTAACCAAAGAGGCAAAGAATCTGTATTCAGAGAACTATAAAGTACTCATGAAAGAAATTGAGGAAGACACAAAGAAGTGGAAAACATTCCATGCTCATGGATGGGTAGAATAAATATTGTGAAATGTCTATGCTACCTAGAACAATCTACACATTTAAAGCAATCCCCATCAAAATGCCAGCAATTTATTTCAAAGAAATGGAACAAATAATCCTAAAATTTATATGGAACCAGAAAAGACCCCGAATAGCCAAAGGAATGTTGAAAAAAAAAAAAAAAGCAAAGTTGGTGGCATCACAATTTCAGACTTCAAGCTCTATTACAAAGCTGTCATCATCAAGACAGTATACACAAAAACAGACACATAGATGAGTGGAACAGAATAGAGAGCCCAGAAATGGACCCTCAACTCTATGGTCAACTAATCCTCGATAAAGCAGGAAAGAATGTCCAGTGGAAAAAAGACAGTCTCTTCAACAAATGGTGTTGAGAAAACTGGACAGTCACATGCAGAAAAATGAAAGTGGATCATTTCCTTATACCACACACACAAATAGACTCAAAATGGTTGAAAGACCTCAATGTGAGAGAGGAATCCATCAAAATCCTTGAGGAGAACACAGGGAACAACCTCTCGGACCCCAACCGCAGCAACTTCTTCCTAGGAACATCACCAAAGGCAAGAGAAGCAGGGGCAAAAATGAAGTATTGTGATTTCATCAAGATTAAAAGCTTTTGCCCAGCAAAGGAAACAGTCAAAACCAAAAGACACCTGACGGAATGGGAGAAGATATTTGCAAAGGACATATCAGATAAAGGGTTTGTATCCAAAATCTACAAAGAGCTTCTCAAACTCAACACCCATAAATCCCATAACCCAGTCAAGAAATGGGCAGAAGACATGAACAGACATTTCTCCAAGGAAGACATCCAAATAGCCAACAGACACATGAGAACGTGCTCAACATCACTCGGCATCAGGGAAATACAAATCAAAACCACAGTGAGATACCATCTCACTCTAGTCAGAATGGCTAAAATCAACAAGTCAGGAAACGACAGATGTTGGTGAGGATGCAGAGAAAGGGGAACCCTCCTACACTGTTGGTGGGAATGCAAGCTGGTGCAGCCACTCTGGAAAACAGTATGGAGGTTCCTCAAAAAGTTGAATATAGAGCTACCCTATGACCCAGCAATCGCACTACTGGTTATTTAGCCTAAGTATACAAAGGTGGTGATCCTCAGGGGCACGTGCACCCGAATGTTTATAGCAGCAATGTCCACAATAGCCAAACTATGGAAAGAACCTAGATGTCCATCAACAGATGAATGGATAAAGAAGATGTGGTATTTACATACAATAGAATATCATGCAGCCATGAAAAGAAACGAAATCTTGTTGTTTGCAACAATGTGGATGGAAATAGAGGGTGTTATGCTGAGTGAAATAAGTCAATCAGAGAAAGACAATTATCATATGATCTCTCTGATATGAGGAACTTTAAGGGCAGGTCTGGGGGTCTTGGGGGGTAGGAAGGGAAAATAATGAAACAAGATGGGATCAGGAAGGAGACAAACCGTACGAGACCCTTAATCTCACAAGACACACTGAAGGTTACTGGGGGGTGGGAGGATAGGGATGGGGTGGATGGATTTTGGTCATTGGGGAGGGTTTGTGCTGTGTTGAATGCTGTGAAAGGTGTAAGCCTGATGATTCACAGTCCTGCACCCCCGGGGCAAAAAAAGAATTAAAAAATTTCTTGAAAAACTGGATATAGAGGAACCATACCTCAACATCAAAAATGCCAAATATGATAATCCCACAGCTACCATCATACTCAATGGTGAAAATATGAAAGATTTTCCTTTATGATACAGAATAAGATAAGGATATCTTCTCTCACCACTTTTATTCAACATAAGATTGAAGGTCCAAGCCAGAGCAAGTGGGTAAGAAAAGCATATAAATGGCATCCAAATTAGAAATTAAAAAGTAGAAATGTTTTTTTGTAGATGAAATGGCATTATATACAAACAACTCTAAAAACTCCACCAAAAATTTGTCAGAACAATAAATAAGTGGAAGGATATAATATTTCTATACACTAACAATAAAATGTCCACTAAGAACTGTCAGATATCAATGAAATAAATTGAAGAAAACACAAATAAATGGTTTCTGTGCTCATAGATTAGAAGAATCAGTATTGTTAAAATGTCCACACTACTAAAAGCAAACTACAGATTTGATGCAATGACTGTCTTATTCAATGGCATTTTTCATAGAAATAGAACAATCATAAACTTTGCATGGAACCACAAAAGGCCCCAAGTGTCAAAGCAATCTTGAGAAAGAAGAACAAAGCTGGAGGCATCACACTTCCTATTTTCAAACGGTATCATGAAGTTATAGGAATCAAGCAGTATGGTATTGGCATAAAAACAGACACACAGATAAATGGAACAGGATAACGAGCCCAGAAATAAATCTATGTGTGTATGGCTAGTTCATTTATGACAAAGGAGCCAAGAATATAAATAGGAAAAGCATAGTCTTTTCAATAAATTGTGCTGGGAAAACTGGACAGCTATGTGCAAAAGAATGACATTGGGACCCTTATCTTACACCATACACAAAAATCAACTCAAAATAGATTAAAGATTTGAACAAAATACCTGAAACCATAAAACTGGAAGAAAACTTAAAAACATAGAAGGTATACTCCTTAGCATTGGTCTTGGTAGTGATTTTTTGGATTTGATGCCAAAGGCAAAGGTAACAAAAGCAAAAATAAACAAGTGAACTACATCAAACAAGAAGTTTCTATATAGGAGGGGTGCCTGTCTGGCTCAGTTGGTAGAGCGTACAACTCTTGATCTTGGCTTGTGAGTTTGAGTCCCACGTGGGGGTAGAGATTACATTAAAAATAAAACATATAATAAAATCTTAAAGAAAAAAAACCAAGGCTCTATACAGGGAAGGAAACCATCAACAAAATGAAAAAGCAACCTATGGAAGTGAGAAAATATTTACTAATCAATATATCTGACAAGAGGTTAATATATAAAGTGTTAACAAAAATGACAACAATCTGATTAAAACATGGGCAGAGGAACTGAATAGATATTTTTCTTTTTTTAAAAAAAGATTTATTTATTTATTTTAGAGAGAGAGCATGTGCACATGCAAGTGAGTGGAGGGAGGGGCAGAAGGAGAGGGAGAAAGGGCATTCTCAGGCAGACTCCCTGCTGAGTATGGAACCCAAATCAGGGCTCAATGCCACGATCCTGAGATCATGACCTTAGCCAAAATCAAGACCCAGCCACTTAACAGACTGAGCCACCCAGGTGCCCCTGAATAGATTAATTTTTCTTTCTTTCTTTTTTCCCTTTAAAGATTTTATTTATTTATTTATTTGTCAGAGAGAGAGAGAGAGAGAGAGCAGACAAGGAGTGAGAGCAGCAGGCAGAGGGAAAAGCCGCCTCCCCGCTGAGCCATGAGCCCGAGGCAGGACTTGATCCCAGGGTCCTGGGATCATAACCTGAGCTAAAGGCATATGTCTAGCCGACTGAACCACCGAGGCGTCCCGCCCCTGAATAGATATTTTTCTAAAGAAGACATACAGAGAGCTAAAAGGTATATGAACAGGTTGTCAACATCACTAATATTTTTTAAAAATCCCTAATATTTAGAGAAATGCAAATTGAATCCTCAGTGAGATATGACTTTACATATGTTGGAATGGCTATCATTAAAAGCACATGAGATAAGAAGTATTGTTGAAGATGTTGAAGATAAAAAGGAGGAAAGAGAATCCTTGTGCACTGTCGGCAGAATGTAAATTGGTGCAGACAGTATGGAAAACATTATGGATGTTCCTCAAAAAAAGAAACAAAAACCAAAACCAAAACCCAAATCACCATATAATACAGTAATCCCACTTCTGGATATATATGAAAAGAAAATAAAAAATAAAGTATAGAAAACAATATCTACACTCCTATGTTCATGACCACATTATTCACAACTGCCACGATATGGAAACAGACAAATGTTCATCAATGGATTCATAGATACAGATGTGGTGTATATATACAAGGCAATATTGTTCAGCCATGACAAAGGAAGCAAATCTGTTATTTGATACAACATAGATGGACCTCAAGGGCATTATGCTATGTGAGGTAAGCTGGACAGAGAAAGTCAAATACTGCATGGTATCATTTAGAGATAGAATCTAAAAAAACAAAAAGATCCAACTAATAGAAACAGACAGAAAAAAAAATTGTTGCCAGTAGCTAGGGGGTGGGAGAAATAGGGGGTTGGTAAAAGGGTACAAACTTTCAGGTAAAAGATAAATAAGATCTTAGGATCTAATGTAAACGTGGTGACTATAGTTGACAAACTGTACCATATAATTGAAATTTGCTAAGAGAGTAGATCTTAGATGTTCTTATGAAAAAAAGTGAGGTGATGGATGTGTTAATTAACTAAGTGGGGCAAATCTCTTCACAATGTATATCAAGTTACCACAATGTACACTTTATTTTTTAAAAATTTTTATTCTTCAATTTTTTATTTAAGTTCTAGTTAACATACAGTACAATATTGGATTCAGGAGTATAATTCAGTGATTCATCACTTACATGCAAAACACAATGCTCAACATGACAAGTGCCCCCCCTTAATACCCATCACCCATCTAGCCCATACCCCCCCTCACCTCCATCCATCGACCCTCAGTTTGTTCTTTAAGAGTCTCTTATGGTTTGTTTTTTCTTTTCCCCCCTCCCATATGTTCATCTGTACTGTTTCTTAAATTCTACATATGAGTGAAATCATATAGTATTTGTCTTTTTCTGACTGACTTATTATTGCTTTGCATCTCTAGCTCCATCCACATCCTTGCAAATGGCAAACTTGTTCTTTTTGATGGTTCAGTAATATTCCATGGTGTATATATACCACCAGTTGATGGCTATTTGGGCTCTTTCCATAGTTTGGTTATTGTTGATAATGCTTCTATGAACATCAGGTACATGAATCAGCGTTTTTGTATCCTTTGGGTAAATACCTAGTAGTGGAATTGCTGGGTCAAAGGGTAGCTCTATTTTTAAATTTTTGAGGAGACTTCATACTATTTTCTAGAGTAGCTGCACCAACTTGCATTCCCACCAATAGTGTAAGAGGGTTCCCCTTTCCCTGCATCCTCCCCAACATCTGTTGTTTCTCGAGTTGTTTATTTTAGGTCCTGGCTTTGTATTCTCCCTCCCAAGGGATGGTCCATTAAAACCCAGAACCTAGGCCATCAAGATTGAGCATAGACTAGAAGGTAACTTCTTTGTTCCAGTGCTACTTACTCCTGTGGATACAAACTTTCTTGCTTAGGCTTCTGAGGAATTTCTTTCTTTCTGCTGGTCCAATCACATGTCATAATAGATTTTTTTCCATCCCCCCGCATACTTCCTGCATTTTTATTTGTGTTCTATTAGGAGTGGTTTTTGTGAACATCTAGTATATTCTATCTTATATTACACTTTCAAATAACACACTTTAAGAATAACTAGTTCTGAAAAGAAAATCTTTTAATAACTTTGGTGTTTTTTATTCAGTGTACACTTTTTTTTGTATTACATGAACCCAATAATTTCATGACAAAGGGGAAAGAAAAAGCTTCAGGGCAACAGTATCAACTGAATGTTCTATAGTAAGGAAAAATAAGTGTGTGTATTTTTTTTAATGTTCAAATGTGGCAAGGAGTATAAGAGTAAGGAGAATTTAAGTGCTGCTAAAACCAAATAATTTTAAAACTAATAGGCTTCTTTCTAGGGTGAATTTAATGAAATCATCAAAGCAAGATATTTAATTATTTGGTTTTCCTGATGTACTGAATTAGAAAGAGTCTAGGAAAGTTTCTGGTGGAAAAAAGAAATCCTATACTTTTAAGTCAATTTTCCACTTCAAGTTAGAGCTCTAGTACCTTTGTAGTTTTAAAATGTATCACAAGCATATGAAACTTAACTGATGAAGAACATTCTGTTTAAATTTGAGGAGACTTAATCTAGAAAAGGGAGTCAATTCACACAATTCTACCATTGTGTTTGAAGTTCTGGCAGAAATGTATTAAATACTGCCTTAGACTAGAATTCATTTGACAATTTATAGGACAGTCATGCTAAGTTCTTAACAACTTAAAATTGTAATTAGAGAAGAGCTTATTAATCATGAGTATTTGGAAATGGAGAAATGCTTTGTTTCTCTAACACGGGTCATTTGGGTTTTTGCTTTCATTAATACCTTTCTAAACAGAAACTGGATTACACCTGTGAATCTTTTGTTTAATTTTGAGCAAGTTCTTCTATATACTGAACACTTTTTTGGTCCATTTTTCCTACTTCTTCATCTGAACGAAATTTGATTTTTCTCTCCACTCTTTTCCCACAAATGCTTCCAAAAGGAAGCCATTCCATCTCTTCCAGGCTCATTCTTTCTCTAGATTTCTCCTGTTTGCATTCATATCAAGTGACTGTACCTGGCATCTCTCCATCCTCCCTCCCTTCCTCCCTCCCTCCCTTCCTTCCTTACGTCCATTAAAAAAATTATGCACTACTGGATTCACCTGGTATAGAGCTTACATCAATAAATGCTATACATCTCTCTCCTTTCATATATACATCATTTACCACTTCTCCAAATTTCATACTGTCAGAACTGATATTCTAGACACTTTCCTTGATGATTTAGGGAAGTAGTTTTCATCTCTGACTTTTCTGCTGCTACAGTTCATCCACACTGAGGCATCTTCCCATTTCTCAACCTTTTAAGCCACAGCTTTCATCTGTGCTGCACTTTGCTCCACGGACAGGGCCTTATATTCTCTTTGAACTTTTCATCCTGACCATGTGAACCTTCTAGCAACTTCCAGCATTTCCTACTTGTCTAGTCCTCATTAACAGGAGAATGAAGATCATCTGGGTAAAATAAATCAGTCTCTGCCCTTGCTTTCTAATGAGATACTGTTTATAAAAGGTTTTATGAACCAAATATGATCAAAATAAACCAGAATTTTTATTTCTAAGGATTTTTATCACTGTTCAGGTATAATTTCTTGCAGGATATTTTGAAAAAAGTACGTGTGAAAAAAACACAATTTATCTTTTCTTATATTGAAGTGGCTCTTTATATGATTAAATAATAACATTTGCCATTTTTCATCTTTGTGTCAGTAGACATGTTCTAAAGAATTGAAAACTCGCAATTCTTGGGTGCAGGTACAAGTAAGTTGGTTAGGAACTCTGGCAAACTAGGGTGTGTTTGTTGTAACTGAAGGGAAGTAATTATCAAACAAACACCCCAAACTGGCCAATCTTTTGAGTTTTCATGTTGGAAAACTAGATTTTTATACAAACTCTCCCAATTTTCATATGTTGACAAATAATGCAAACTTTAAAAACATCACTACGTATGCCAAATCAAAATTACCTGAGGGTAGATCATTGGCTTATGAACTGTGTTATGAGTGAAAAATTAAGTATATATTAATATAAGAAAATAATGATAACATGAAAAGAGTTAGAGAATCAACATTTATTGGTAACGGCTGAAATTTGAAGATAGCTCAAAAAAGTGCTGTGGCCATATTCATTCTGCATTGAAGTTATATTCATAAATGTACACTCATGAGCAGAAAAAGGTGTTTTCTACTACTTAGACTCTGTTGTTGAAATTCATTCCTCAGAAGTACCATACAATATTGTTTCTCTTCCATAGTTTGATGGTTAATAACTTAAGCCTTTCAGTTTGGGTTATCAATTATTTAATTTCTCTAGTCTATGAGGTAATTTTAATACTACTATTTATGAGGTAATTTAGCCAAATAAAGAGTATTTTTTCTTTTGGCCATGATTATGATCATGATTGATATCCAAAAACATTAACCATATATATTAAGGAAGA
Source organism: Ailurus styani (assembly GCA_002007465.1). NCBI lineage: Eukaryota > Metazoa > Chordata > Mammalia > Carnivora > Ailuridae > Ailurus > Ailurus styani. The sequence goes on from LNAC01000708.1 coordinate 733,217, forward strand.
TTTTAATAGATCCAACTATGAAGAGAATCTAGGACAATATTTTAGACTAACTGATGAAGGAAGATGCATGTTTTGCAGTATACATCTACAAAATTCATTTTCAATAAGTATTTGACAATATTATTATATTCTAGAAGTAAAAAAAGAGAATTCTATCCTGTTAATGTATGTCACAGGGAATATCATTTATTTATTGCCTTTAGTAAGTAGGTGCTACATTTCGGTTCTGTTTCTCAGCAATTATCCTGATATATGACACTTTCTAAATCACTTTGAAGTTAATAGGTTATTCAGAGAATGGAGAAATTGAATGAGGGAATGGATGAATGAATGAATGAAGTGCTCCAAACCATCAGGAAGTTTAATATTTGTTTTTAATGTCAAAAGCTACTGAGACTAAAATAGGATTGACATATTTAATTTATTTTTTCAATTTTTTTTATGTTCTGCAGATTACTTATATTTGGGGACAGGAAGCACTGCCTGAGTATTAGGGATTTATTAAGGAAAATACATTAAGATCATTTTGGAGTCTCTTCATGCTTAGGTCTTTTCCCTTCTCTTTCTTACTGTTAATCTGGCCCATTAAATGACTATTTGGGAAAATTTTAAGCTGATTTACAAAATTAAAATTGTTTTAATGTGTATATTCTTTTAACAAATGTAATCTACACTCATTATGTTCTAGTAGAGAATGAACAAAATAGCCTGAAAGCAGAGAAAACTAAGATAACAGTTTTGGTAAGAACTATAAAAAAACCCTCATTTCCTTTTTCTCGAAGACATAATTGGATTCTTACCCTTTTCAATATAAAATTATTTTCACTGAGTAAATTAAAATGGATATAATGTTGGAAATATTTTTGAAAGATTTCAATTGCTTTGAACATGTGTTCATAGAAAAGCTGTCTAACCTTGCAATATTATTTTGAAATATTTCTAAAACATATGTTAGCCTCCCATGTCAGAGACAATGGATTCTTAGTTATCTGTGTCCACATTGCCCTACAGTTGCCTCTTTGTTCTTTTGAGGGTGTGACTACATAAGCCATAGGCAAAATTTCTTTCTGTCTTATTTATTTTTATCTGTTAATTTTTATGACCTCTTCTTACCCCTTTTCCTTTCCCTTCCCCTTTCTTACTTGAGTGCAACATGTAGATGCTACCTAAACTCTTAAATTCCCCCAACTGAGTGGTCTGTCTTACAGAGTGGAATGACTCCCGCTCATGCTTCCAGACCTACCCCTCCCCAAAATGCATCTGTTCTATACAAAATCTCATCAGGGGCTGTTTTTTTGTCCCTGTGGTTCCTCATAACAAAATTCCTTAGTTCACTTAACATGTCAAACATTTAATCCATTCAAGGCTTTGAATTGAAGAGACAAATAAATACATGAAGGTTAAACAACATGCTACCTCCAGGATCATCTTTATGGAGGGGCTGGTGTTCTAGTTCTTCCTGAGAGGGGCAGCAAGGAGCAAAGGAAAGAAAGCAATTAGATACTGACCTTTGCTTGATGCTTCTAGGCTGCACTGTAGAACTCCAGGACTGACTTCTAAATGCACTGGGCATAAGAACTAATAATGTGACTTCTTGAGACTATCCAGGAGAAATCTGATCACTCCAAAATAATTGTAGAGAGAGATTAATCTGCTCTGTTATGTTGTCTTTTCTTCTAAGCCTGAAGTGGAGATCAAGTTCTGTTTTGCTTTTTTTTCTTTTTTAAATCAAGTTGTTTAATACAGATAATAGTCTTGCCTGGCATTTCATTAACAAGATTTGTTCATTTATTCTGCATTTTTATGATAATTTAATATAATATTTGATGCAAAATATATGTTACATATGGAAACTATGAAGCATAATGGTAGAGTATAAACTCATTCTGAAACATGCCATTCCCACTAACTGGCACTTCCCCACTTATGGGCCTTAGGTGAGCACTATCTCAATTTTTATTTTCATCATTTCTTACCTTAAAAAGTAATATTTTCATATTTGTCTACATTTCTTATTTTTTTAAAGGTTTTATTTATTTATTTGAGAGAAAGAGAGGGAGAGAGAGAGCACAGGCAGGGGAGAGGCAGAGGTATAAAGGGAGAAGCAGACTTCTCACTGAGCAGGGAGCTTGTGGGGCTCCATTTCAGGACCTTGGGACCATGACCTGAGCTGAAGGCAGATGCTTAGCTGACTGAGCCACCCAGGTGCCTCTTTGTCTACATTTCTAAATAATATATTTAACTTTTTTGAGCTTGACAATTATATCTTTTAATTTTAAGTGGTGTGGGACTTTCCTTTTACATTCAACATGAGATTTCCATGAGTCTTTCATGTCATCGTGTATGATTCATTCATTTTCAACTGTTATATAAAATAGTCCATTGTGTAAGTAGAAAAAAAACAATTTATCTATTACCTATCGTTGGACATTTGGGGTGTTTCTAGTTTTTTTGTGCTAGGAACAGTATTGCTATGAACATTTTTGAACACATCTCATGATACACATGTTTTAAAGTTTTCTTGGGTGGATAGCTATGAGGGGTCATTGGGTAAATATTAGATTTTATAAGATGATGCTACACTTTCTGTCCAAAATGTCTGTGCCATTTTATACTTCCACTGGCAGTCTGTAAGAATTCCCTTTGGCTCACTTCCCTACAACACTTTATATTATCAGATTTCTTAATTCTTTCCAATTTTTGGCATTTTATGTGCTCTTAATTTATTTACATTTCCATGATTACTGACATTGAGGGTATTACCAGACATGTTTCCCCTTCTGTGAAACATCTGTTTGAGTCTTTTATTTCCATTGGGTTGTTTGTTCTTATCTTGTTTGATTTTTAGAATTTCTTCATACATTTTGGATATGAATCTGTTTTCAGTTATATGTGTTACATTTAACTAGTTTAGGAACTGCATTTTTCCTATTAAAGTGATGCCATTTGATTAAAAGAAGTATTTGATTTTAGCACACATTATGTTTTCTTTTACAGTTATAATTGAAAATTTTTTGAAGAATTGCAATTGCATATTTATGTCTTTGATCTATCTGTTACTGATTTTTGTGTATGGTGTGGGGTAGGGATCCAATTTTTTTTTAACTCATATTGATAACTAATTGTCCTAGCACCATTTGCTTAGTTCCCAGTTTTCCCACTGATTGACAATACCACCTCTGCCAATTATCAGAATTCCACAAACACACAGATATCTTTCAGGTTTTCTTTTCTGTTATTTTTTGTCAATTTTTGAATCTCTATTCTAATTAGAAAAATTATATTTATATTCAATATCTGGTGTGTCAAGTTTTTCCAGTTTTCTTTTTCTACAGGAGTATTTTTTTCTTTTCTCACTCCTTTGGTCTTTCAAAATAAATGTAAGAATCAGCTTATCAAATTCCATGGAAGCTCTGCTGGGCTTTTGGTTGAAATTGCTTAGAATCTATATATCAAGTCAATTCTTTCTTTAGTTTTTCATTCATTCATTTACTTATAGAAAGATCCATTGAGCCACTATGGTAGGTCCTGGGCATAAGGAAAGTGAAGGAACATAACTTTTGAACTCCACAAACCTGCAGTCTAGTAGGGAGATAGGCATCTCGACACAACAACAATATAGCAATAGTAGAAAACTCTTATGGGCTTTATCACATCAGGCATTTTTTCAAGCAATTTACATACATTTACTTATTTAATCCATGAAAAATCATATGAAGTAGATATATTATACAAATGAGGAAACTGAGGCACAAAAGTAGAAATAGCCCAATACTCCATTACAAGAGAAGGGATAAAATATTTTTTAAATATTGACACAATGAACTATTTATTATACAACAGTTGAAAGTAAATGAGATATACATAAGAACATGGAAGACTCATAGAAATATAATAAATTCAGGTAGTCAACAAAGGAGAAGTGGGAACAGATTGCACTGCAATTTAGAAAAGGATTAGATGATTGATTAGATGTTGATGTGAAGTATGTTAGAAAATCCTAGCTTGCTGCCCTAATAAGTGGATGTAAGAAAACCATAACCCTTGGCCCAAATCTGGTATGCTGCCTATTCTTGTAAATAAAGTTTTATTGGAACAGAGCCATGGCTATTCATTTATGTATCATGGATGGCTGCTTTTGCACTATAGCAAGTGGAGTTGAGTAGCTGTGACAGAGAACATCTGGTCTGCAGAGCCTAAAGTATTTACTATACAACTCTGTAGAAGAAGTTTGCCAAGCCCTGAATCTGGTTTAGTTAACTGGGTGAATGAAATGCACTGAGTTTGGAAATCTACAGGATAAGTAGTTTACCTTGGGAGAAGTTGAATTTGAGGTATTGTTGTAAATCCAGAAAAATATTTGACTCTTGATTCTTGTGTGAATGTTTCAACCCCTGTTCCTTAGGCGCATATTACATTATGATACTCGGACAGGCCATTTGATGTCAACCCCAACATTTTACTCTGACCATAATTCCCTATTATTAGAACACCTGGTATTTTTCCTTTTTTTACTTTTGAGGTCAGCTATGCATTAAAATTTTCTAAAAGATCAAATCTAACATTTCTTTGGTTTTGAGTAAGTTGGAGAAATCTTCATCTGTCTTAGTGATTAGAAATTCTAAATACTTCTAATTTTTCTGTTTCTATTTCTAATACAGATTCTTGATAAAATTCAACGAGACATTTCTTTGGGTATGTAAAATAGTATAGTAAAGGCATGTACATCTGGTGATCTACCTTGAAACAGGGTCTGAGCTTAATAATCTAGTAGAATAAGAAGTTTTTATGTTTCTCATATTATTCTGATACCATATGAATTCTTCCCACAGTGTTGAAAGAAACTGTGTCTAAGTGAAGATTAAATTTTCTGCTGAAAGTATAAATCTGTAAAGAACTTTGGAAGATTGTTTTATAGTATATTCTAAACCTGAACATACAAATATACACTCTTGGGTAATATCCAAGAGAAATTAATGCCTTTGTCCACCAAAACGTGCAGAGTGAGTATTTATACCAGTTTTATTCATTATAGACTCAAAATGGAAACAGCCCTAATGTCCACCATAGGAAAGTAAATAAGCAAACTATGGTATATTTATACAATGGAATACAATGCAGAAATGAAAGAGACTAAAATACTGAAACATGTAACATTATGGATAAGTCTCAAAAACAATATGCTGAACAAAAGAAACCAAATGCTAAAGATACTAAATGATTCTATTTGTATTTCAAGGTTAGGAAAAGGTAATTTATGATGCTGGAATTCAGAATAGCATTTGTCTGTGGGGGTTCAGGGCAGTAGTTACTGGGTAGATAAACAAGGGGTCTTCCTTAGGGCTGAAAATGTTCTCTATCTTGATCTTGGTGGTGATTACATAGGTCTGTTCCAGCACATGTAAGAATTCATCTAGCTGTACACTTAAGATTTGTGCACTGTACGCAAGTTACACCTCACTAAACAAGAAAAGATCTAGTTAGTTTGATAAGTGCCTAGAGGGTATATGATCTACATGAGTGAAAGAGACACTGAATATATGAACCTAAAAGTTTACAATTCCTTATGAAAATGATAGATACTGACTTTTATTCTTGTCCCAAAGAGGTTCCATTCCACCTCCTAACAGAAATTGGCAATAGAGATGACCAAAGACAGAGGCTATTTCTCAAAGAAAGTTTTGGATTTTCTCATGTATTTGGCCACTTATTATTTGAGATTTTAGAATTACGTACATATAAAATAGAAAACTATAGGGGTAGGTGTTTACAGTTACCTGTCTCAACTGTAGATAAACCTGAGGCTAGGTCTCTTGTGGAGACTGACTTTCCGTAGTACCATTTTCTAATGGGCCTGCCAAGATGAGCTTGCTGCAAAGTTATTTCCATGAAGTAGAAGAATTAATTTGGTTGACATGAATGTAATTGAGATTTTGGCATAATTAATATGGAATTTTCTTTTGTATGGTCATTCAGTTTATTAAAGTCATTCCTTATACATGGATGTCAAACTATCTCATGTATACAGTTTGGTTTTACTTTCAAATGCACTTTAGTATTTGATAAGTCTTTGAAAATGTGTACTTTACATATGAGCTAGGTAACAATTATTATTCAGGATATTTAACTATTAAATCTATAAGGTAACCCAGCTGCATATCTGTTTTACATTTTCTGATTTTCCTCAATTTTCTAAAATAAACATGTGTTACTTTTTAATCAGAAGAATAATTAGAGATTATATAATTTACTGTAGTTATATTATATTTTATACATTATTACAATAATGTATATATTTATTTACTCCAGTTATCCTTCCTGAATTCCATACCCATCTATTAAAGATTCAGCTATATTGTTTAATAAGCAAGTCTCTAGTTTATCATATCTCAAATCAAAATCCATATCTTCTTCCCTGTGTTTAAGGCTAGCACCTTCATGGAGACAGTAACTCAAACTATCAACTGGGGTATCATCTCCATCACCTTCCACATTCTACCAAAGAAGAAGGCATGCCTGTCTTACCATTTTAGAATGTCTCCTATCCACTTCATCTCTTCATTCTTACATTACTGTCCCTCTAATTCATCCTCCATAAAGTCATAGGGGTGATATTTCTAAAACATAAAGCTCATCATATTACATCCTTGCCCCAAATACTATTGCCTCTTGGATTAAATTTGAACTTCTTAGCATGCCTGGGGCCTTGGTTACCTGACTCCTGCCTACTAGCCATACCCAGTTGTGTCAAACTTTTTGCAATTATCTTTACCTGCCAGACTAATTTGATCTGTTGTACATGCTGTCCTTTTTAATGTTCTTTCATTACATCTGTCATCATCCATCTACACATCTACACATCTTTCGAGACTGAAAGTAACCTCCTACTCTGACTAGGGTAACCCACTTATTTTTCACCAGATAAGCCCTATGGTTTTCAACAACTATACTTGTGTCGATATGTTTTTCCCCAACTTGAAAGTCCTTAAAAGTTCTCTTTAAGTTTCCAGGTCTGCCATATTCAAGGCTATTTTAATAGCCAGCTAAGATAACTCAGATTGAGAATCTTTTCTGGAACTGTAGAATTTTCATCTTTCCATTTACTTAGGGCCATTCTAGCACTCTCTAAAAGCAGTTGTGTGGATGAGCAGAAGATCAGGGACTTGATCTTTTGGCTGCATTTTGTTATGCCATGGGTGTATGGAAATATCTTTTCAAGTAAGTAAAGCAAACAGGATGCTGAGCAAACTGGCCAACTGGGGACATTCTTGATAACCATTCTAGATATTTAAGATGAGTGAATGCCTTCAGACTTGGGCTTGGATTAGGGAATTGGCTTGTCAACTGTTGCTTTGCTGTGTAGATACAGCTGGTGTTAGACATTTGCATTTGATAATATTTGACTTACTCTGATGTCTAAATCTATTTTTTGACAGGGATACCTAAAAGAAAAATAATCTGCTTTGAAGATTCCTTGTGAAACACTTAGGGCTATATGCAGCTTCTTTCTTCCATATAAATCAAAATTTTGCTTTTAAATTAATAAAAAGTTCTCAAGGTTCAGGAGAGCCAAGTTTCTGTCATCCTCCATTACACAATAGGAAATGGGAAAGAGAAGAAAGCAATGTGCTGGGAACACAGTAACCCAACCACTCTACTGATCCTCTTCCTGTGGCTTAATTATGACCACTTTGTGGAGGGTCAATAATATAATAGATAAGATTTAGAGATTCTTTTTTTAAAAAATATTTTATTTGTTTATTTGACAGAGGGATAGACAGCAAACACAAGCAAGGGGAGTGGGAGAGGGAGAAGCAGGCTTCCTGCTGAGCTGGGAGCCTGATGCCGGCTGGATCCCAGTACCCTGAGATCATAGCCTGAGCTGAAGGCAGACGACTAACGACTGAGCCATCCAGGTGCCCCAAATTAAGAGATTCTTAAACCAAAACATTCTGTGCAGAGAAAAAAAGCAAACTGATAGTACCATATGGAAATTTATTTATCTATTTGTGGTGTCTTGGAGTCCCAATAAACTTATACAAAATATTATACTTCTGGCAATGTTATAACAAATGGCTGTTATATTACATCTATTTAAAAATTTTTTTCTTCCTTTTTACTACCACAATAATTCGAAATGAAACAAGCAGCTGCCTCACTGAGAAACAGTTGTTTCATGGCTAAATTGATCCCAACTTCAGCAGCCACCAGCTTGCTAGGGATTTACTTTGAACATTTCAATGATAAGTGACAAAGTCCTCGTGTCTAAGTATATTATGTTGTGAGTCACATCCAGAGAATTTAGAAAGAGGAAAGGAAAAAAGAACATATCGGTCAAGTTTTTTGTTTGTTTGTTTCAATGTTACACACTAGGTTACTGCCAGATGTTCACATTTCATCTTGCTTGAATAAAAGTCTGTATTCAAAAATGTCAATATCATTTAACAGCAAAAGCAATATAATTACAGTATTCAATAAACATTTAATAAGACACAGACATTTTCAGTCAGAAGAGGACTTACCAGAGTGTACCTTTTAGCAATTTAGTAGTTAAATTAGGAAACTCTCCCGATTTTTTTTTTACAACATCTGGAGAACAGTCTCTAATTTCTAGTTTTAGAGTGAAAAGCCACTGCACAAACTCATTGCTATGAACAATTTGCCAGTTGTTTATCTTTATGCCAATCTTATATCGCTATCAGACAAATATATTTCAAATGTGTTTTCTGCGTTAAAAAACAAAACAAAACAAAAAACCAGCAACTTCAGATTTCCAGGCATGAAGTTAATGCTATTCAGTTTACCAACTGTCAAAGATGTTTTAAGATGTCATCAGCCTCTCAGCCAAGTAAAGTCAGCCATATTTTAAAGAAAAATGATGTAATGGCTCAACTTTCTCTTCAACTTGCTATGTTATCCAGATAGACAATACAGTGGGGGAAGGAGAGCGGAAGGTGGGACTGGATTATCTGCTTTATCTCAGCTGGTAGTTTCAATTTTCCCTTCTCTTTGCTGGGACAGTTTGAGAAGTTCATATGAATGATCTTAGGAACAAGTTTAAAAATATCTGCCGACCCACAAGAATCGCTATTCCTTCCCACGCTCATCAATGTCATCATAATGTACAGGACAGCAGTGAGTAGTACCAACAGCCTGAAATACTTACATTATTCTGTATTTTCATCTACATGCCAAGGACCCCTCTTTTGAATTTTTAAAAAAGGTTTTATGGCTGAATTAATTTACATGCCTGGTTTACCCAGACAATATCAGGCTACATTTTGCTTTGAAATGTATAAATTGACATATATCAGAGGTCAAAACTTGAGTCTTTTTTGGAGCAACACCTTGTATTGATTAGATATCTTTCTCTTAAGAAACACAAAGTATGTACACATTCACAATACACATCCTCATAGAAACCACTGGAATATTCAAAAATAAGGTATAGCTTCAGTTTATGGATGATAAAATAAAGATCTTAATCTTTAGACCTAATTAAAGCAGAAAAGCAGATCTCTTTCTTTAGTGGGAAGAAAGTTGGGCTATAAGTCAAAGGACCAGAGTTACAGTTTCAATTTTGCCATTAGCTATGAGAAGTTGGACAAATCACCTATCCTTCAATACCTTTTCTCTATCTGTAGGTGGAAGTGAAATTTATTTTTGTATCTTTGGAACTACATGTAGATTCAGAGTTGCAGTGAGTATGTAGTTACGTATTTTTAATAAAATTCTTTGAAAAAGTATAATTGCATACACACTTAATGGGGAAAAATTTTCTAAGAAAACAGAATTAGGCCTTGTTTTTATTGAAGGTACACTCTGCTTAGCCTTACCTTACCTTACCTTATTGAAGGTAAGGCTGCTTATCCTGGGAGATGAGGTCCCTAAAGGGACTGCTTGAGGAAATGTAGATTGTCACTTTAAGGCTATGTTTTTGTTCTGCTGACAGGGTTCTGAAAATGAGGATGAGAGTTTAATATGTAGATTTGGCAGAAAGAATTTTTATAGGTCCTACAAGGAAAGAAGAGGAGAGTTGAGTTATTTGGCAGAGAAGACAAACTTTGAGGAAAGGAACAACACTGCTTAGTGGGGATTTTGATTAACTTCCTTTTGGGCAGTGTACAACTTAGCTTTTTATCTGAATCTCCACAGGTTCTGAGTGGACAATCCAGTTCTTATCTACATATTGTCCAGTTGGACTGCTATGAAGATACGAGGAGTGTTGAATGTGGTCTTCAGATGGCATGGGGTTTTGGCTACGTTGCCCACTGGGGGCTTGCTTAAATGTTCTAAGTAAGTCAGGGGAAGGAAATTTCTTATTAGACAACCTAAATATAGCAAGATTAGCTACAAGGAGTGCCCTATTGTTGCTGTGAAACGAAAGATGACTTTTAAAATATTTCCATCACTTATTTAAATTCTTCATAATTTAAGTTTTATGCATGAGTAGCAAGTGAAATAGACAGCCTTTCATTCAGATGGATACTCTTTTAGTGTGTGGACAAATGCAAAGTCTTTAATTTTGTCCTTCAGTTTAAATATAACTTAGTAAGTGGACTTTACCTTAAAGAGCAAAAGAAGATAGTTATGCATGTAGAAGCTGAGAACATAGGTATATATGATTTATATAGAACCTGATTTTATTGTAGCTTCCAGTACATAGTAAGCAATATATAGGTTTTAGCTATTATTATTATTATTATATCAAAGACTGTCTTGTCAAAAATATGAAGCGAAAGATATCTTCCAATTACAAAGAATTTATCTCTTAATTAAAATAAACAAAATCAACTAAGAATTCTGATTTCATTGACCTGGACATTTTAGAGCTCCCTAGTGATTTAATGTGCAGTGGAGGTGGAGAACCACTGCCTTCATTAGATCCACAGTTGGATTTTCTATTAAGAAGTGAGAAGAGAAAGAGAAAAAAAATATAAGAAACTGATAATAGTTCTACTTCTGAAATATTTTCATTATGATAGTGATGGTTGGGGGATGGGCCATTGATTATATTTAACAGGAATATGACAGAGTTAGGTTTGGATATTAAATATTTTATTTGCTCTGTTTATGCTCATTTAAGGCTCACTGTTTTTTCCTTATCATGCCAGTGGTCTGATGGCTTAACCTATTTTCTGTTTAGTTCAGATTGTACTTCTGTAGATGTAGGATCCACTCTCCGTGGCTATTGGCAAAAAACCATGCTTTTTTGAATCATCTTATCAAAGTGCAAATCCATGTTTATTCCACAGGTAAATGATAGAAATCTCTGTGGTACTATTTTAACAGTTACATTCTCATAGATGTGTATTGGTATGTCATTGTTATTTTAATTAGCAATTCCCTAATCACATATGATGTTGAGAAGCTTTTGTTTATTTGCCATCTTCTTTGATGAGGTGTCTGTTCAGATTGTTTGCCCATTTTGTAATTGAGTCATTTGTTTATTTTCAGTGTCCGATATGGTATTATTAAGTATACTCATCATGCTTCAGTGTTTGATATAGTATTATTAAGTGTAGTTATCATGCTGTGCCATAGATGTCTAGACTTATTCATCCTATATAACTGCAACTCTGTGCCCTTTGACAAATATCTCCCCATGTCTCCCACTTCCTCATCTCTGGTAACCACCATTCTACTCTTTGTATTTATGAGTTTGTTTTCTTACAATTGAGTTTTAAGATAACTGATACCAGTTATTTATAAGATATGTGTTTTATAAATATGTCCTCCCAGTTTCTGGTTTGTCTCTTCATTCTCTTAAGAGGGTCTTTTGCTAAGCAGAAGTTTTTAAGTTTGATGAAGTCCCATTTTTCAACTTGTTCTTTCATGATTGTGCTCTTGGTGTTGTATCTAAAACGTCATTGCTGAGCTCAAGGTTACCTAGGTTTCTTCCGATGTTGTCTTCTATGAGTTTTATAGTTTTGCATTTTACATTTGGGTCTGTGATGTATTTTGAGTTAATTGTTGTGAGAGGTATAAAGTCTGTATCTAGATTCTTTTTTTTTTTTTTTTGCAAGCAGATGTCTGGATTTTCCAGCACCATTTGCTGAAAAGATTATCCTTCCTTTACTGAAATGTCTTTGCTCCTTTGTCAACTGTTGATTGACTGTGTAGGTCTATTTATGGGCTCTCTATTCTGTTCCATTGATCCAGTTGCCTTGTCATCCAACATTACCAGAATGTCTTGATTAATGTAGCTTTATTTTTTACTTTTTTAATTTTTTATTCTTTGCCCCAGGGGTACAGGTCTGTGAATCATCAGGCTTACATCTTTCACAGCATTCACCAAAGCACAAAACCTCCCCAATGTCCATAACCCATCCACCCTATCGCTACCCTCCCACCCCCCCAGTAACCCTCAGTTTGTTTTGTGAGATTAGGAGTCTCTTATGGTTTGTTTCCTTCCCCATCCCATCATGTTTCATTATTTTTCCCTCCCTACCCCCAAAACCCCCCACCCTGACTCCCAAGTTCCTCATATCAGAGAAATCATATGATAATTGTCTTTCTCTGATTGACTTATTTCACTCAGCATAATACCCTCTAGTTCCAACCACGTCGTTGCAAAGGGCAAGATTTCGTTTCTTTTGATAGCTGTATAGTATTCCATTGTATATATATATACCACATCTTCTTTATCCATTCATCTGTTGATGGACATCTAGGTTCTTTCCATAGTTTGGCGATTATGGACATTGCTGCTATAAACATTCGGGTGCACGTGCCCCTGAGGATCACTACCTTTGTGTCTTTAGGATAAATACCCAGTAGTGCGATTGCTGGGTCGTAGGGTAGCTCCATTTTCAACTTTTTGAGGAATCTCCATACTGTTTTCCAGAGTGGCTGCACCAGTTTGCATTCCCACCAACAGTGTAGGAGGGTTCCCCTTTCTCCGCAACCTCCCCAACATCAGTCATTTCCTGACTTACTGATTTTAGCCATTCTGACTAGTGTGAGGTGGTATCTCAATGTGGTTTTGATTTGTATTTCTCTGATGCCGAGTGATGTTGAGCACTTTCTCATGTGTCTGTTGGCCATTTGGATGTCTTCTTTGGAGAAATGTCTGTTCATGTCTTCTGCCCATTTCTTGACTGGGTTATTTGTTTTATGGGTGTTGAGTTTGAGAAGCTCTTTATAGATTTTGGATACTAGCCCTTTATCTGATATGTCATTTGCAAATATCTTCTCCCATTCTGTCAGTTGTCTTTTGGTTTTGTTGACTGTTTCCTTTGCTGTGCAAAAGCTTTTAATCTTGATGAAGTCCCAATAGTTCATTTTTGCCCTTGCTTCCCTTGCCTTTGGTGAGGTTCCTAGGAAGAAGTTGCTGCGGTTGAGGTCGAAGAGGTTGCTGCCTGTGTTCTCCTCGAGGATTTTGATGGATTCCTTTCTCACATTGAGGTCTTTTATCCATTTTGAGTCTATTTTTGTGTGTGGTGTCAGGAAATGATCCAGTTTCATTTTTCTGCATGTGGCTGACCAGTTTTCCCAACACCATTTGTTGAAGAGACTGTCTTTTTCCCACTGGACATTCTTTCCTGCTTTGTCGAAGATTAGTTGACCATAGAGTTGAGGGTCCATTTTTGGGTTCTCTATTCTGTTCCACTGGTCTATGTGTCTGTTTTTGTGCCAGTACCATACTGTCTTGATGATGACGGCTTTGTAATAGAGCTTGAAATCTGGAATTGTGATGCCGCCAACTTTGCTTTTTTTTTTCAACATTCCTTTGGCTATTCGGGGTCTTTTCTGGTTCCATATAAATTTTAGGATTATTTGTTCCATTTCTTTGAAGTAAATTGCTGGTATTTTGATGGGGATTGCATTAAATGTGTAGATTGCTCTAGGTAGCATAGACATTTTCACAATATTTATTCTACCCATCCATGAGCATGGAATGTTTTTCCACTTCTTTGTGTCTTCCTCAATTTCTTTCATGAGTACTTTATAGTTTTCTGAATACAGATTCTTTGCCTCTTTGGTTAGGTTTATTCCTAGGTATCTTATGGTTTTGGGTGCAATTGTAAATGGGATTGACTCTTTAATTTCTCTTTCTTCTGTTTTGTTGTTGGTATATAGAAATGCAACTGATTTCTGTGCATTGATTTTATATCCTGACACTTGACTGAATTCCTGTATGAGTGCTAGCAGTTTTGGAGTGGAGTCCTTTGGGTTTTCCACATAAAGTATCATATCATCTGCAAAGAGTGAGAGTTTGACCTCTTCCTTGCCGATTTGGATGCCTTTTATTTCTTTTTGTTGTCTGATTGCTGAGGCTAGGACTTCTAGTACTATGTTGAATAGCAGTGGTGATAGTGGACAGCCTTGCCGTGTTCCTGACTTTAGGGGAAAAGCTCTCAGTTTTTCTCCATTGAGAATGATATTCGCTGTGGGTTTTTCGTAGATGGCTTTGATGATATTGAGGTATGTACCCTCTATGCCTACACTATGAAGAGTTTTGATTAAGAAAGGGTGCTGTACTTTGTCAAATGCTTTTTCAGCATCTATTGAGAGGATCATATGGTTCTTGTTCTTTCTTTTATTAATGTCTTGTATCACATTGATTGATTTGCGAATGTTAAACCAACCTTGCATCCCAGGAATAAATCCCACTTGGTCGTGGTGAATAATCCTTTTTATGTGCTGCTGGATCCTATTGGCTAGTATTTTGTTGAGGATTTTTGCATCCGTATTCATCAAAGATATTGGTCTGTAATTCTCCTTCTTGATGGGGTCTTTGCCTGGTTTGGGGATCAAGGTAATGCTGGCCTCATAAAAGGAGTTTGGAAGTTTTCCTTCCAATTCTATTTTTTGGAACAGTTTCAGGAGAATAGGTATTAATTCTTCTTTAAATGTTTGGTAGAATTCCCCTGGGAAGCCGTCTGGCCCTGGGCTCTTGTTCGTTGGGAGATTTTTGATGACTGCTTCAATCTCCTTACTGGTGATGGGTCTATTCAGGTCTTCAGTTTCTTCCTGGTTCAGTTTTGGTAGTTTATATTTCTCTAAGAATGCATCCATTTCTTCCAGATTGTCAAATTTGCTGGTGTAGAGTTGCTCATAATATGTTCTTAGAATTGTTTGTATTTCTTTGGTGTTGGTTGTGATCTCTCCTCTTTCATTCATGATTTTATTAATTTGAGTCCTTTCTCTTTTCTTTTGGATAAGTCTGGCCAGGGGTTTATCAATCTTATTAATTCTTTCAAAGAACCAGCTCCTAGTTTCATTGATTTGTTCCACTGTTCTTTTGGTTTCTATTTCATTGATTTCTGCTCTGATCTTTATGATTTCTCTTCTCCTGTTGGGTGTAGGCTTTCTTTGCTGTTCTTTCTCTAGCTTTTGTAGGTGTAGAGTTAGGTTGTGTACTTGAGACCTTTCTTGTTTCTTGAGAAAGGCTTGTATTGCTATATACTTTCCTCTTAGGACTGCTTTTGCTGTGTCCCAAAGATTTTGAACAGTTGTGTTTTCATTTTCATTTGTTTCCATGAATTTTTTTAATTCTTCTTTAATTTCCTGGTTGACCCATTCATTCTTGAGTAGGGTGTTCTTTAGCCTCCATGTATTTGAGTTCTTTCCAACTTTCCTCTTGTGGTTGAGTTCTAGTTTCAGAGCATTATGGTCTGAAAATATGCAGGGAATGATCCCAATCTTTTGGTACCTGTTGAGACCTGATTTGTGACCCAGAATATGGTCTATTCTGGAGAATGTTCCATGTGCACTGGAGAAGAATGTGTATTCTGTTGTTTTGGGATGGAATGTTCTGAATATATCTGTGATGTCCAACTGGTCCAGGGTGTCATTTAAAGCCTTTATTTCCTTGTTGATCTTTTGCTTTGATGATCTGTCCATTTCAGTAAGGGGGGTGTTCAAGTCCCCTACTAATATTGTATTCTTGTCAATGTGTTTCTTTGATTTTGTTATTAATTGGTTTATATAATTGGCTGCTCCCATGTTAGGGGCATAGATATTTATGATTGTTAGATCTTCTTGTTGGACAGATCCTTTTAGTATGATATAGTGTCCTTCCTCATCTCTTATGATATTCTTTGCCTTAAAATCTAGTTTATCTGATATAAGGATTGCCACTCCAGCTTTCTTTTGCTGTCCATTGGCATGGTAAATTGTTTTCCACCCCCTCACTTTAAATCTGGAGGTGTCTTTGCGTGTAAGATGAGTTTCTTGTAGACAGCATATCGATGGGTCTTTTTTTTTTTAATCCATTCTGATACCCTGTGTATTTTAGTTGGTGCATTTAGTCCATTTACGTTCAGGGTAACTATTGAGAAATATGAATTTAGAGCCATTGTATTGCCTGTAAAGTGACTGTTACTGTATATTGTGTCTCTTCCTTTCTGGTCTATATTTCCTTTAGGCTCTCTTTGCTTAGAGGACCCTTTTCAATATTTCCTGGAGGGCTGACTTGGTGTTTGCCAATTCCTTTAGTTTTTGCTTGTCCTGGACACTTTTTCTCTCTCCTTCTATTTTCAATGACAGCCTAGCTGGATATAGTATTCTTGGCTGCATATTTTTCTCGTTTAGTGCTCTGAATATATCATGCCAGCTCTTTCTGGCTTGCCACGTCTTTGTGGATAGGTCTGCTGTGAGTCTAATATTTCTACCATTGTATGTTATAGACCTCTTGTCCCAAGCTGCTTTCAGGATTTTCTCTTTGTCTCTAAGACTTGTAAGTTTTACTAATAGATGATGGGGTGTGGACCTATTTTTATTGATTTTGAGGGGAGTTCTCTGTGCCTCCTGAATTTTGATGCTTGTTCCCTTTGCCAGATTAGGGAAATTCTGTATTAAGATTTGCTCCAATATACCCTCTGGCCCTCTCTCTCTCTCTCTCTCCCTCTTCTGGGATCCCAATTATTCTAATATTGTTTCGTCTTATGGTACCACTTATCTCTCGAATTCTCCCCTCATGGTCCAGTAGTTGTTTGTCTCTCTTTTCATCCTCTTCTTTTTTCTCTGACATTTTGTCTTCTAAATCACGAATTCTGTCTTCTGCTTCATTTATCCTAGCAGTAAGAGCCTCCATGTTCAACTGCACGTCATTAATAGCTTTTTTGATTTCAGCTTGTTTAGATTTTAGTTCTTTTATTTCTCCAGAAAGGATTTTTATTTCTTTAGAGATGGCTTCTCTATTATCTTCCATGTTTTTTTCGAGCCCAGCCAGCACCTTAAGAATCGTCATTCTGAACTCTAGTTCTGTCATATTACTAATGTCTGCATTTATTAGGTCCCTAGCCGTCATCACTGCCTCTTGTTCTTTTTTTCATGTTGATTTTTTCCGCCTTGTCATTTTATGCAGATAGGAATAGATGGATGAGAGAACTAAATACTAAGGGGTAGCGATGACCCCAGAGAAATATACACTAACCTACTCAGAAGAAACCTGGAGCTGTTGGGAGAAGAAAGAGGGAAAAAAAACCAAAATAAAACAAAAAAAGCAAAAACAAACAAAATCAAACAAAAAATAAAATTAATAAAAACCCTATAGCTATATCTATATCATCTATTTCTGTTTCTATATCTATCTCTGTCTCTGACTCTATCTCTATCTCAATATCTATCTCTATCTCATCTCTATCTCTGTCTCTATCATCTCTCTCTATATCTATTAGACTGGTGAATTAAACAGACCCTATAATTATACAAAAAATAAGGTTAAATACTATGAAGGGATACAATATGTGTATTTAAAAAATATTGAAAATTATTGATAATATATAATAGTTAAATACTTTGAAATAGGAAAAAGGAACAAATTTAAAAGTAAAGAGTAAGAAAAAAATAAAATTCAAGGAATTTAACTTTGAACGACTAACAAATCTTAGGGAAAAAGCATTAATTCTCTTCGTTGCTTTCCCCTAGCTCTGGAGTTCCTCAATTCTCAGCTATCTTGAACTTGGCCTTGGCTGGATGTTCTTCCTGATCTTCTTGGGGAGGGGTGTGTTGCTGTGATTCTCAAGTGTCTTTGCCTGAGGAGGAATTGCACTGCCCTCGCTAGGGGCCAGGCTAAGTAATCAGCTCCAGTTCGCTCTCTGGAACTTTTGTTCCCTGAACTCTTTCTGTACAGCTTTGGAGGATGGGAATGAAAATGGCGGCCTCCTAATCTCCAACCTGGAGGACCCGGTAGCTCGTGGCCTCATTCCTCAGTACATCTTCAGAGAAAAACCATCAGTCCCTCCCATCTCCCTCGTCTCTGACCACATTCCGAGCTCACCTGGTCTGTGACCGAGTGTTTCTCTCTCTGGTGCGTGGCCCCGTTTGGAATCTCCAGATGTGACAGATTCCTTTAGCCATCCTGCGTCACTCCTCCCAGAGGAGGAAGGAGGGGATCTCTCTGGGTCTGCCACCTGTGGTGTTCCCTCTCAAAGAGCAGTGGCCTGACTGTGCTTTGGATCATGGCCCAAGGTAACACCAAGCTGAGAGACACCTTCTCAGCTTGGCTCTGTCTATCCAGTCAGCCTTTCCTCTCTGATACCTGGGAGCTCTGTTCTGATCAGCCTCCCCCGTCTTTTTGTGTCCCCATGGATCCTGAGACCACACTGTCCCCATGAGTGCTTCACTCCCCTCTTAGCCTCTGGGGCGACATCCCTCAGTGGAATAGACTTCTAAAAGTTCTGATTTTGTCCTCTGCTGCTCTCTCACTTGCCGGGAGCTGGCCCCTCCCCCCAGGGTCTATCTTCCCATCACTTCAGTTTCACTTCTCTGCACGTTCTACCTTCTGGAAAGTGGTCGATTTTCTGTTCCTAGAATTGCTGCTCTTCTTCTCTTCGATCTCCTGTAGAATTTGTGGGTGTTCAGAATAGTTTGATAGCTATCTGGGTGAATTTCTGGGACCTGATGATAATCGGTCTCCTATTCCTCCACCATTTTGCTCCTCCTCCCCTGCCTATGGTAATTTGTTATAGCAATGCAAACTGACCGATACAAATGTTCCATCCTTTCTTAGCACATCAGTTATACTTCTAAAAAAATTTTTTTGAGTGCCTGTGTGTCTCAGTCAGTTAGGCTTCTGCCTTTAAATGTTTAAAAACTTTTATTTATTTATTTCTATCTTGGCTCAGGTCATTATCCCAGGGTCCTGAATTTGAGCCCCCGTTGGGCTCCCTCCTCAGTGGGGAGCCTGCTTCTCCCTCTCCACCCTGCTTGTACTCTCTGTTGTTATCTCCAAATAAATAAAATCTTTAAAAAAAAATCATCTTTTAAATAACATTATGGGTAGTATAATAACAAAATAATCTTATTTCTTCCCTCCTGTCCCTTGTGTTATTGTTATTTAAGCCACTTTATAAGCATATATAAGCATAAGCATATATAAACATGTATATTTACATTAAGATATTTAATTAAAACATTGTTGCTATTATTTCAAACAAACTTATCTATTAGATAAATTAACATGTAAAATAAAAGTTTTACTTTTACTTTTATATATTCCTTCAATGATGATTTTCTTTTCTTATGTAGACTTGAATTTCTGTCCTCTATTATTTTCCTTCTTTCTAAAGAACTTCTTTAAATATTTCTGGCAAGGCATGGCTACTTGGCAATAAAGTCCTTCAATTTTAGTTTGAGAAATATTTGAAATTTTTAGATTTCACATATAAATGATGCCCTGCAGTATTTGTTTACTCTGTCTTACTTTTTTCACTTAACATAATGCCCTCAAGGTCCATCAATGTCATAATAGCATGATTTTCTTTTTTTCTATGGCTAATAACATTACATTATATTTATGTACACAACATTTTCTTTATTCATCCATCCATTTATAGACACTTATGTGGTTTCCATGTTTTAGCTATTGTGAAAAATGCTGCATAATGATGGGAGTGCATATATCGCTTTAAGATAGTGATTTTATTTCCTTCACATATATTCCCAGATGTGAGATTTCTGGATCATATGTTGTTCTTATTTTATTTTTTTAAAAAATATTTATTTATTTGAGTGAGCGAGAGAGAGAGAGAGAGAGAGAGAGAGAGAGAGAGAGAGACTGGAGGGAGGAGCAGAGGGAGAGGGAGAGAGAAACTTTAAGCAGATTTCACACTGAGTGTGGAGCCTGACTTGGGGCTTGATCTCATGACCCTGAAATCATGACCTGTGCCCAAACCAAGAGTTGGACACTTAACCAACTGTGCCACCCAGTCACTCATGTAGTTCTTTTAAAAAAATATTTTTTGAGGAAACTTCATATTGTTGTTTATAGTGGCTTTAACATTTACATTCCTACAAACAATGCATAATTGTTTCCTTTTCTCCACATGCCCGACATTTGCTATTTCTTATCTTTTTGGTAATAGCCTTTGTAAGAGGTGTCAGTTGTTCTCTTTGTGGTTTTGATTTACATTTCTGTGATGATTAGTGATGTGCATCTTATCGTGTATTTGTAGTATATAAGAATACTTCTAATGTACTCTTTGAAAACTTACCTATCCAATACTCTGCTCAGTTTAATCTGATTGCTTTTTTTTTCAATTGAGTTGTAAAAGTGTTTTATGTATGTTGGATATTAACTTTTTATCAGATACATGGTCTGCAAATGTTTTCTCCCTTTGTGTAGGTTGCCTTTTCATTTTACTGATCATTTTTTTAAAGATTTTATTTATTTATTTGAGAGAGAGAGAGAGAGAGAGAGAGAGACATTACAAGTTGGCAGAGAGGCAGGCAGAGAGAGAGGAGGAAGCAGGCTGCCTGCCGGGCAGACAGCCCGATGTGGGCCTTGATCCCAGGACCCTGAGATCATGACCTGAGGCGAAGGCAGAGGCTGTAACCCACAGAACCCCCAGGTGCCCCTCATTTTATTTTATTTTTGTTTTTTTTTCTATGCAACAGATTTTTAGTTTGATGTAGTTCCAGTTGTTGATTTTTGCTTTAGTAGATTGTGCTTTTGGTGTTGTAATTAAAAAAATCATTGCCACGACCAATGTGAAGGAGTGAATTCCCTATGTATCCTTCTGGGAGTTTTAGAGTTTCATGTTTTACGTTCTTAATCCATTTTGAATTAATTTTTGTGAGTAGTGTAAGATAGGGGTGCAATTTTATTCTTTTGTATATGTCTATCCAGTTTTCCCAGTATCATTTGTTGAAGATACTGTCCTTTCTCACTGAGTATTCTTGACTCCTTGGTCAAATATTAGCTCACTGTATATGTGTGGATTTATTTCTGAGCCCTCAGTTCTATTCCATTAGTCTATGTGTCTGTTATTATGTCAATATTATAATTTTTTGGGCGCCTGGGTGGCTCAGTGGGTTAAAGCCTCTGCCTTTGGCTCAGGTCATGATCTCAGGGTCCTGGGATCGAGGCCTGCATCAGGCTCTCTGCTCCGCAGGGAGCCTGCTTCCTCCTCTCTCTCTCTGCCTGCCTCTCTGCCTACTTGCGACCTCTCTATCTGTGTCAAATAAATAAATAAAATCTTTGAAAAAAATATTATAAGTTTTTGATTATTATAACTCTGTTACATGGTTTTAAACCAGGAAACGTGATAGCTCCAGGTTGTCCAGTTTGTTCTTTCTTGTTTACCTTAGCTGATGCGGTCTTTTTTGGCTCCATATAAATTTTAGAATTTTTTCCCTATTTCTATGAAAAATGCTATTGGATTAGAATTTTGATAAGAATTGCTTTGTATTTATAAGCAGCTTTGGGCAGCATGGATATTTTAATAATATTTAATCTTATAATCCATTAACATAGGTTGCCTTTCCATTTATTTGTGACTTCAACTTCTTTCATCAATGTCTTATAGTTTTTGGTATATAAGTCTTTTACTTCCTTGGTTAAATTTATCCCTAAGTATTTTATTGTTTTTTTGTGCAATTGAAAGTGGGATTGTTTTCTTTATTTCTCTTTTTTAAAAAAGATTTTATTTATTTGACAGAGAGAGTGAAATTACAAGCAGGCAGAGAGTCAGTCAGAGAGAGAGAGGAGGAAGCAGGCTCCCCACCGAGCAGAGAGCCTGATGCGGGGCTTGATCCTAGAACCCTGAGATCATGACCTGAGCTTTAACCCACTGAGCCACCCAGGCGCCCCAATTTTCTTTATTTCTTTTTCCAATAATTCATTACTGTTGTGTAGAATTACAACTGATTTTGTATGTTGATTTTGTATCCTGCAACTATACTGATTTTGTTTATCCCTGTCAACACTTGTTGTTCCTTGTGTTTTTGATTTTAGCCATTCCAACATGTGTGAAGTGATATCTCATTACAGTTTTTTTTTTAAGATTTTATTTATTTGGCAGGGAGAGAGAGCACAGCAGGGGGTGTAGCAGGCAGAGGGAGAGAGAGAACCAGACTCTACCCTGAGCAGGGAGTCCAATGCAGGGCTTGATCCCAGGACCTGAGCTGAAGGCAGACGCTTAACCGACTGAGCCACCCAGGAGCCCTCATTATAGTTTTTTTTTTTTAAAGATTTTATTTATTTATTTGGCAGAGAGAGAGAGAGATCACAAGTAGGGTGAGAGACATGCAGAGAGAGAGGAGGAAGCAGGCTCCCCGCTGAGCAGGGAGCCCAATGCGGGCCTTGATCCCAGGACCCTGAGATCATGACCTGAGCCGAAGGCAGAGGCTTTAACCCACTGAGCCACCCAGGCGCCCTCATTGTAGTTTTGATTTGCATTTCCCTGATGATGAATGACATTGAGCATCTTTGCATGTGTTTGTTGACCATCTGAATGTCTTCTTTGGAGAAATGTTTGCTGGTGTCTTCTGCCTACTTTTAAATTGGATTATTTGTCTTTTGAGTATTGAATTGTATAAGTTCTTTATATATTTTGGATACTAACCCTTTATCAGTGATGTCATTCGTAAATATCTTCTCCCATTCACTAGGTTTTCTTTTAGTTTTGCTGATTATTTCCGTTGCTATGCAGAAGATTTTTATTTTGAAGAAGGAAATCTGTCACTGTGTTCAGATGTTTTTCTTTGGTAGAATTCACCTGTGAAGCCACCTGGCCCTAGGGTTTTCTTTGTTGAGAGTTTTTAACCATTGATTCAATGTCCTTACATTTTTATTGGTCTGTTCAGATTTTCTATTTCTTTATGATTCAGACTTCTTCAGATTCAGGTTGTATGTTTCTAGAAATTTATCCATTTTTTCTAGGTTGTCCACTTTTGGGTGTACAATGGTTCATATTAGTCTCATGATCTTTTTCATGTTTGTGGTAGCAATTGTAATGTTTGTTTTTTTAATTTCTAATTTATTTGAGTCCCCTCTCCCTCTCTCTGTCTCTCTCTCTCACTGTTTTTATAAATTTATTTGAAAGTTTACCTATTTTATCTTTTTAAAAAAACCCAGCTCTCTCTCTAGGGCGCCTGGGTGGCTCAGTGGGTTAAAGCCTCTGCCTTCAGCTCAGGTCATGATCTCAGGGTCCTGGGATCGAGGCCCACATCAGGCTCCCTGCTCAGCGGGGAGCCTGCTTCCTCCTCTCCCTCTGCCTGCCTCTCAGACTACTTGTGATCTCTCTCCCTCTGTGAAATAAATAAATAAATAAATAAATAAATAAATAAATAAATAAATAAATAAATAAATATCTTGAAAAAAAAAAGAACAACCTAGTTCTCAGTTCTATCTTTTCTATTTTTTTCTGTTCTTTATTTCAATTATTTTTGTTCTGATTTTTGTTTTTTTCTTTCTGCTAAGTTGGGGGGTTGTTTGTTCTTTTTTGTTGTTTTGTTGTGTTGTTAGTTGAGGTATGAAGTTAGGTTATTTATTTGAGCTCTTTTTGCTTACTTAATGTAAGCATTTATCCTTATAAACTTCCATCTTAGCACTACTTCTGCTAAATACAATAAATTTTGGTATGTTGTGCTCCCATTTTTATTTGTTTCAAGATATTTGATTTTATTTGAAATATATTTGATTTTGTTATTGGCTTATTTGCTGTTTATGAATGTGTTGTCTTGTTCCCACATATTTGTAATTTTTCTAGCCTCCTTCCTGTTATTGAATTCTACTTTCATACCATTGTGGTTGGAAAATATACTTGGTATAATTCGATTTTTAAAAATTTCCTGAGACTTGTTTTGTGACTTAACATATGCTCCATCCTGGAAAATATTCCATGCGCACTTGAGATGAATTTGTATTCTACTACTGTCAGATGGAATGTTCTGTATATGTCTCTTAGTTTCATTTGGTCTAAAATATATTTCAGGTCAAATGTTTCTTTATTGATTTTCTGTCTTAGTTGTCTATATGTTGTTGAAAGTGAGATATTTAAGTCCCCTACTACTATTCTACTGTCTGTTACTCCTTCAGCTCCGTTTGTGTTTGCTTAACATATTTTGGTGCTCTGACCGTGTGTGTAGACATATTTATGATTTTATATCCTCTTGACTCCTTTATCATTATATAATGGCTTTTGTTCCTGGTCACAGTTTTTTACTTAAAGCATACTTTGTCTGATATATGTATGGCTAATCCTAGTCTCTTTTGATTTCTGTTTGAGTGGAGTCTATCTTTCTCCATCTCTACTTGGATCCTTTGTGTGAATTTATAGGTAGAATATATTTGAGTCTCAATTTAAAAAAAAAAAATCAGTTCAGCCAAAAACAAAGAACCCAACCAACAAACAAATAAAACTCACTCCAGCCAGTCCAGTCAACTTTTGACTTGAGAATTTGATCCATTTTCATTTAAAGTATTTATTGAGATAAAGACAGTGCAGCCATCTTGTTAATTATTTTCTGATAGTTTTGTAGTTCCTTTGTTCCTTTTTTCCTCTTTATTGTCTTCCTTTTTGAATTGATGATATGCTGTAGGGGTATATTTTGATTGTCTTATCTATCTTGTTTGTATGTACTATTAGTTTTTATGGTTACCCTTAGGCTTTTTTGAAGCACCTCATAGACAAAGGATTCTACTTTAGGCTGACAACTTATCTTTGATTGCATATCAAAACTTTACTCTTTTACCTCCTCTGCTACGTTTTGTTTTTCATGTAACAATTTACAACTTTTTGTATTATTAACAGATTATTGTAGCTATATTTTTATTTTTTAAAAGATTTTATTTGTTTATTTGACACAGAGAGAGAGAGAGAGAGAGAACAAGCAGGGGAAGCAGCAGGCAGAGGGAGAGTGAGAAGCAGGCTCCCTGTTGAGCAAGGAGCCCTATGTGAGACTCAATCCCAGGACCGTGGGATCATGACCTGAGCCGAAGGCAGCCACTTAACTGACTGAGCCACCTAGGCATCCTGTTATAGTTATTTTTAATATTTTTGCCTTTTAACTTTTGTACTAGAGTTAAGTGGTTAACACACCACATAATACAATATTAGAGTGTTTTGAAACTGACTGTATCCTTACCTTTACTTGTTTGTTGTATATTGTCATGTGTTTTCATGTTACTAATTATCATTCTCTTATTTCAGCTTTAAGAAATCATTTCAGCATTTGTTATAAGGGCAGGTCTAGTAGTAATACATTTCCTCATTTTGGTGGGGAGGGGAGTCTTTATCTCACCTTCTTTTCTGAAGGACAACTTTGTTGGCTATAGTATTCTTCGTTGGCAGTTTTTTTCTTCAGCACTTTGAATATGTCATCCCATTGTCTCTGAATCTGCAAGATTCCTGCTGAGAAATCTGTTGACAGCCCTATGAAGTTTCTCTTGTATGAGAGAATTTCTTTTTTTTTTTTTTTTTTTTTTTTTTTTTTTTTTTTTTTTTTAATTTTATTTTTATTATTTGCCCAAGGGGTACAGGTCTGTGAATCATCAGGCTTACATCTTTCACAGCCCTCACCAAAGCACAAACCCTCCCCAATGTCCATAATCCATCCACCCTATCCCTACCCTCCCACCCCCCAGTAACCCTCAGTTTGTTTTATGAGATTAGAAGTCTCTTATGGTTTGTCTCCTTCCCCATCCCATCTTGTTTCATTATTTTTCCCTCCCTACCCCCCACAGCCCCCCACCCTGCCCCTCAAGTTCCTCATATCAGAGAGATCATATGATAATTGTCTTTCTCTGATTGACTTATTTCGCTCAGCATAATACCCTCCAGTTCCATCCATGTCGTTGCAAATGGCAAGATTTCGTTTCTTTTGATAGCTGCATAGTATTCCATTGTATATATATACCACATCTTCTTTATCCATTCATCTGTTGATGGACATCTAGGTTCTTTCCATAGTTTGGCTATTGTGGACATTGCTGCTATAAACATTCGGGTGCACGTGCCCCTGAGGAACACTACCTTTGTGTCTTTAGGATAAATACCCAGTAGTGCGATTGCTGGGTCGTAGGGTAGCTCCATTTTCAACTTTTTGAGGAATCTCCATACTGTTTTCCAGAGTGGCTGCACCAGTTTGCATTCCCACCAACAGTGTAGGAGGGTTCCCCTTTCTCCGCAACCTCGCCAACATCTGTCATTTCCTGACTTGTTGATTTTAGCCATTCTGACTGGTGTAAGGTGGTATCTCGCTGTGGTTTTAATTTGTATTTCTCTGATGCCGAGTGATGTTGAGCACTTTCTCATGTGTCTGTTGGCCATTTGGATGTCTTCTTTGGAGAAATGTCTGTTCATGTCTTCTGCCCATTTCTTGACTGGGTTATTTGTTTTATGGGTGTTGAGTTTGAGAAGCTCTTTATAGATTTTGGATACTAGCCCTTTATCTGATATGTCATTTGCAAATATCTTCTCCCATTCTGTCAGTTGTCTTTTGGTTTTGTTGACTGTTTCCTTTGCTGTGCAAAAGCTTTTAATCTTGATGAAGTCCCAATAGTTCATTTTTGCCCTTGCTTCCCTTGCCTTTGGTGAGGTTCCTAGGAAGAAGTTGCTGCGGTTGAGGTCGAAGAGGTTGCTGCCTGTGTTCTCCTCGAGGATTTTGATGGATTCCTTTCTCACATTGAGGTCTTTTATCCATTTTGAGTCTATTTTTGTGTGTGGTGTCAGGAAATGATCCAGTTTCATTTTTCTGCATGTGGCTGACCAGTTTTCCCAACACCATTTGTTGAAGAGACTGTCTTTTTCCCACTGGACATTCTTTCCTGCTTTGTCGAAGATTAGTTGACCATAGAGTTGAGGGTCCATTTTTGGGTTCTCTATTCTGTTCCACTGGTCTATGTGTCTGTTTTTGTGCCAGTACCATACTGTCTTGATGATGACGGCTTTGTAATAGAGCTTGAAATCTGGAATTGTGATGCCGCCAACTTTGCTTTTTTTTTTCAACATTCCTTTGGCTATTCGGGGTCTTTTCTGGTTCCATATAAATTTTAGGATTATTTGTTCCATTTCTTTGAAGTAAATTGCTGGTATTTTGATGGGGATTGCATTAAATGTGTAGATTGCTCTAGGTAGCATAGACATTTTCACAATATTTATTCTACCCATCCATGAGCATGGAATGTTTTTCCACTTCTTTGTGTCTTCCTCAATTTCTTTCATGAGTACTTTATAGTTTTCTGAATACAGATTCTTTGCCTCTTTGGTTAGGTTTATTCCTAGGTATCTTATGGTTTTGGGTGCAATTGTAAATGGGATTGACTCTTTAATTTCTCTTTCTTCTGTTTTGTTGTTGGTATATAGAAATGCAACTGATTTCTGTGCATTGATTTTATATCCTGACACTTGACTGAATTCCTGTATGAGTGCTAGCAGTTTTGGAGTGGAGTCCTTTGGGTTTTCCACATAAAGTATCATATCATCTGCAAAGAGTGAGAGTTTGACCTCTTCCTTGCCGATTTGGATGCCTTTTATTTCTTTTTGTTGTCTGATTGCTGAGGCTAGGACTTCTAGTACTATGTTGAATAGCAGTGGTGATAGTGGACAGCCTTGCCGTGTTCCTGACTTTAGGGGAAAAGCTCTCAGTTTTTCTCCATTGAGAATGATATTCGCTGTGGGTTTTTCGTAGATGGCTTTGATGATATTGAGGTATGTACCCTCTATGCCTACACTATGAAGAGTTTTGATTAAGAAAGGGTGCTGTACTTTGTCAAATGCTTTTTCAGCATCTATTGAGAGGATCATATGGTTCTTGTTCTTTCTTTTATTAATGTCTTGTATCACATTGATTGATTTGCGAATGTTAAACCAACCTTGCATCCCAGGAATAAATCCCACTTGGTCGTGGTGAATAATCCTTTTTATGTGCTGCTGGATCCTATTGGCTAGTATTTTGTTGAGGATTTTTGCATCCGTATTCATCAAAGATATTGGTCTGTAATTCTCCTTCTTGATGGGGTCTTTGCCTGGTTTGGGGATCAAGGTAATGCTGGCCTCATAAAAGGAGTTTGGAAGTTTTCCTTCCAATTCTATTTTTTGGAACAGTTTCAGGAGAATAGGTATTAATTCTTCTTTAAATGTTTGGTAGAATTCCCCTGGGAAGCCGTCTGGCCCTGGGCTCTTGTTCGTTGGGAGATTTTTGATGACTGCTTCAATCTCCTTACTGGTGATGGGTCTATTCAGGTCTTCAGTTTCTTCCTGGTTCAGTTTTGGTAGTTTATATTTCTCTAAGAATGCATCCATTTCTTCCAGATTGTCAAATTTGCTGGTGTAGAGTTGCTCATAATATGTTCTTAGAATTGTTTGTATTTCTTTGGTGTTGGTTGTGATCTCTCCTCTTTCATTCATGATTTTATTAATTTGAGTCCTTTCTCTTTTCTTTTGGATAAGTCTGGCCAGGGGTTTATCAATCTTATTAATTCTTTCAAAGAACCAGCTCCTAGTTTCATTGATTTGTTCCACTGTTCTTTTGGTTTCTATTTCATTGATTTCTGCTCTGATCTTTATGATTTCTCTTCTCCTGCTGGGTGTAGCCTTTCTTTGCTGTTCTTTCTCTAGCTTTTGTAGGTGTAGAGTTAGGTTGTGTACTTGAGACCTTTCTTGTTTCTTGAGAAAGGCTTGTATTGCTATATACTTTCCTCTTAGGACTGCTTTTGCTGTATCCCAAAGATTTTGAACAGTTGTGTTTTCATTTTCATTTGTTTCCATGAATTTTTTTAATTCTTCTTTAATTTCCTGGTTGACCCATTCATTCTTGAGTAGGGTGTTCTTCAGCCTCCATGTATTTGAGGTCTTTCCAACTTTCCTTTTGTGGTTGAGTTCTAGTTTCAGAGCATTATGGTCTGAAAATATGCAGGGAATGATCCCAATCTTTTGGTACCTGTTGAGACCTGATTTGTGACCCAGAATATGGTCTATTCTGGAGAATGTTCCATGTGCACTGGAGAAGAATGTGTATTCTGTTGTTTTGGGATGGAATGTTCTGAATATATCTGTGATGTCCAACTGGTCCAGGGTGTCATTTAAAGCCTTTATTTCCTTGTTGATCTTTTGCTTTGATGATCTGTCCATTTCAGTAAGGGGGGTGTTCAAGTCCCCTACTAATATTGTATTCTTGTCAATGTGTTTCTTTGATTTTGTTATTAATTGGTTTATATAATTGGCTGCTCCCATGTTAGGGGCATAGATATTTATGATTGTTAGATCTTCTTGTTGGACAGATCCTTTTAGTATGATATAGTGTCCTTCTTCATCTCTTATGATATTCTTTGCCTTAAAGTCTAGTTTATCTGATATAAGGATTGCCACTCCAGCTTTCTTTTGCTGTCCATTGGCATGGTAAATTGTTTTCCATCCCCTCACTTTAAATCTGGAGGTGTCTTTGCGTGTAAGATGAGTTTCTTGTAGACAGCATATCGATGGGTCTTGTTTTTTTATCCATTCTGATACCCTGTGTCTTTTAGTTGGGGCATTTAGTCCATTTACATTCAGAGTAACTATTGAGAGATATACATTTAGAGCCATTGTATTGCCTGTAAGGTGACTGTTACTGTATATTGTGTTTCTTCCTTTCTGGTCTATGTTTCTTTAAGGTCTCTTTGCTTAGAGGACCCCTTTCAATATTTCCTGTAGGGCTGGCTTGGTGTTTGCAAATTCCTTGAGTTTTTGTTTGTCCTGGAAGATTTTTATCTCTCCTTCTATTTTCAGTGAGAGCCTAGCTGGATATAGTATTCTTGGCTGCAGATTTTTCTCATTTAGTGCTCTGAATACATCATGCCAGCTCTTTCTGGCCTGCCAGGTCTCTGTGGATAGGTCTGCTGACAATCTAATATTTCTACCATTGTATGTTATAGACCTCTTGTCCCGAGCTGCTTTCAGGATTTTCTCTTTGTCACTAAGACTTGTAAGTTTTACTATTAGATGACGGGGTGTGGACCTATTTTTATTAATTTTGGGGGGGCTTCTCTGTGCCTCCTGGATTTTGATGCTTGTTCCCTTTGCCAGATTAGGGAAATTCTGTATTAAGATCTGCTCCAATATACCTTCTGGCCCTCTCTCAATCTCGTCCTCTTCTGGGATCCCAATTATTCTAATATTGTTTCGTCTTATGGCATCACTTATCTCTCGAATTCTCTCCTCATGGTCCAGTAGTTGTTTGTCTCTCTTTTCATCCTCTTCTTTTTTCTCTGACATTTTGTCTTCTAAATCACTAATTCTATCTTCGGCTTCATTTATCCTAGCAGTAAGAGCCTCCATTTTCAATTGCACCTCATTAATAGCTTTTTTGATTTCAGCTTGGTTAGATTTTAGTTCTTTTATTTCTCCAGAAAGGTCTTTTATTTCTTTAGAGACAGCTTCTCTATTTTCTTCCATTTTTTTTTCAAGCCCAGCCAGCACCTTAAGAATCGTCATTCTGAACTCTGGTTCTGTCATATTACTAATGTCCGCATTGATTAGGTCCCTAGCCGTCATTACTGGCTCTTGTTCTTTTTTTTGTGTTGATTTTTTCCGCCTTGTCATTTTATGCAGATAGGAATAGATGGATGAGAGAACTAAATACTAAGGGGTAGCGATGACCCCAGAGAAATATACACTAACCTACTCAGAAGAGACCTGGAACTGGGTAGAAAAGTAAGAGGGGAAAAAAAAAAAAAAACAAAAAAAAAAAAAACAAAAAACAAAAAACAAAAAAAACCAAATCCAAAAACTAACAAACAAACAAACAAACAAAAACCCAAAAACCCAAAATCATACAAAAACTAAACAAAAATGAATAAAACAAAATCCTGTATCTATATTATCTATTTCTGTTTCTATATCTATGTCTATGACTCCATATCTATATCTATCTCTATCTCTATCTATCTCTATCTCTCTCTATTAGATTGGTGAATTGAACAGACCCTATAAGTATCCAAAAAAATAAGGTTAAAAACAATGAAGGGATAAAATATGATTATAACAATGAAAATTTTAAAAAAAGAGAATAAAAAGTGTTGATACGATATAAGAGTTAAGAACGTTAAAATAGGAAAAGGGAAAAATTTTAAAAGAAAAAAGTAAGAAAAAATTTCAAAGAGAAAAAAAAATCAATGAACTTTGAACGACTGAAGAATCATGGGGAAAAAGCCATGAATTGTCTCCGTTGCTTTTCCGTAGTTCTGGGGTTCCGCAACGCTTAGCCGTCTTGAACTTGACTTTGACTGGATGGTTTGTTTGTTTGTTTCTCTTGGTCTTCTGGGGGAGGGGCCTGTTGCTATGATTCTCAAGTGTCTCTGCCCGAGGCGGATTCCCACCGCCCTCGCCAGGGGCCAGGCTAAGTAATCAGCTCGGGTTCGCTCTCAGGAGCTTTTGTTCCCTGAACGCTTTCCGTACCTCGTTGGAGGACGGGACTGAAAATGGCGGCTCCCAGTCTCCGACCCGGAGGAGCCGAGAGCCTGGGGCCTCAGCCCTCAGCCCGCCTCAGAGAAAAGCAGTCCCTCCCGTCTCCTGGTCTCCGGCCGCGCTCCGAGCTCACCCGGCCTGTGACTGAGTGTCTCTATCTCTGGCGCGGCCCCGCTTAGAATCTCCAAACCCGGCAGATCCTGCAGCCGCTCCCGCACTGCTGCTCCCGGAGGAGGAAGGTGAGTCTCTCCGGGTCTGCCGCCCGTGGGGTCCCCGCTCACAGATCAGTGGCCCGGCTGAGCTTCAGATCCCAGCCCAAGGTAACCCCAAGCTGAGAGACACCTCAGCTCAGCTCCGTCTCTCCCGCCGGCTTCTGAGACCTGGGAGCTCGGTCGCGCTCAGACACCCCTGGTCTTTTTGTGTCCCCGTGGGTCCTGAGACCACACTGTCCCTGCAGGGGCTTCACCCCCCGCTTGGTCTCTGGGGCGACGTCCCTCAGTGGAGCCGACTTCTCACAGTTCCGAGTCTGTGCTCCGCTGCTCGCTCCCTTGCCGGCAGCCGGCCCCTCCCCCCGGGGTCTATCTTCCCGTCGCCGCAGATTCACTTCTCCGCACGTCCTACCTTCCAGAAAGTGGTCGATTTTCTGTTCCTAGACTTGCTGCTCTTCTTCTCTTCGATCTCCGGTAGAATTTGTAGGTGTTCAGAATGGTTTGATAGCTCTGTGGGTGAATTCCTGGTACCTGATGATAATCGGTGTCCTACTCCTCCGCCATCTTGCCGCTCCTCCGCATCATCTACCTTTATTCTAAGGATGTTCCCAGCCTAATAAACAGCAGTGGGGTGCTGCAGAAGGCACTGTCCAAAGACTTAGAAACTATGTTTCAAAGAGGAACTAAGCCTCTTCCATACCTTATGAATTGTACTCCTTAGGCAAGCTTCCATGGAGTGTTCAGAGAAGGGGTGTCAGTGCTGTGAATTGACCATAGACTTGTCGCCAACCCTCAATACCTGTGTGATAAATTGTTGAGCATCCCACAATTTAGTATTCCTGTGCTTATTAGAAACTTGGTTTCCCAGTGGATGTCAATCCCCTACTTTTGTTCAAGTTTTTTTCTCCATGAGATTCTGTGACCTGTCCCTTGCCTTAATCAACCTTTTTCTGTAGATCCATGTGTACATTCGTATCTTAAGATTTTATTGGGCAGCAGTTTTGCAACCCATATGTAATTCATTAGTATGTAAAATGCTCTGCTATTTGAGCCAAAATAATATGTAGGCTGTCTGAAAATTCTGGCAGCAGAGGATAAACTTATTTCAAATAGTTTATTAGTTACCTTTTCAAATAGCATATTTAATAAACTTTCCTGAACTTCCAGACACCTTTTTAGGTAAAGTAACCCTAAATTTAAAGCAATAGGTCTGATTCTTAGTCTGAAAAAAGTACAATAAATATACTATTTCCCCCATGTTTCCAGAATATTTGCACACTCTGTAGTGTACTTATTGTAATTTTGTTTCAGATTAACAATAGAATCATTGCTTTAAATTTACCTCTAAATTTAATCTGAAAAGTTATCTGAAGAAAAATACACTGAATATATCTTTTTTTTGCTGTGTTTGAACTTCCATACTTTTTTTAATTTTAATTTTTTTATTCTGAATGTATCTTTTTTGATAATGCAAATACATACTGTTTAAAAGTAAGATATTCATGATTTTGCAGAATTTTTATACATCTTATAATTGATAAGGCGAAGTTTGGAAAGTTTAAGTTCTTTGTTATGGATTAGTTAAAAGAGAACAAGTGTTTCAACATTTACTTTCAAGTGTCTACCTACTATATATTCAAAAATAAAATATAAAGATTGAGGTTTTGGCTTGATCTAAAATTTACTCTCTGCAAAAAATATTTTAAAAGGAGAGAATAATAAATTTGAGGTAGGAAATAGGGAAAACGCATAATATTCTCCATCAACAAATCTGTCTTTGCAATATCCCAAGAAGCCAGCAAGTTCCATATGCTCTATAAACCCACTTTACAGGGGAACTTAATGGGTTGGATTTGCAGCAAGTTAAATGAGATTTTTTTTTAAGTGATGCAGTTTTCACAGGCTGACGCCCTTCACTGTTTGAGTGAAACCATCTTGGTTTTGAATACTTTGGCACATTTCACCATCAGCCTTGTGTCAAATGACCCTGAATTTGAAATGAAAGCACCCTTCAGATCTTCAGTTTGGGTTGGTGTCATAAACAAATCTGAGTTTTGTTCTCATGGCTTATCATAATCTCTTCCAAACCTTTGATGTATTTATGTCTAAATTCAAGGATTATATGAGAAGCTTTGCACATTTACTTCTTCATTCCGTTATGAATGGGCCTGAGGCAGAGCCTCTGCCTCCAGCTACTATTCTGTCTGCATAGAGATGATTCAGGGTTAGAGTCTTTGTCTGGGAGCCCCTTTAGGAGAAAATTTGCCTTTGTATATGTAAACCTATCATAGATGTATCAGTTCTTGTGGGGATATGCTGATAGATTTCATGATCATTAGCCATATTCTTGAAAATCACCAAGATTGGTGAATTTTAGATTTCAGAAAAAAGTAGAGATTAGAGAAAATCAATAGAAAGAGTAATAACCCATTAAAAATTCTATGAAAATTTGCTTCCAAAACAAAATAGGTTGGTTAATGTAAAAATCTGCTGGCACAGTTAATACTCCTCCTGAACCATGTTCTTTCCATTTTTGGGAGCACAGAACTGATTCTCTTGTGGCAGACTTGCTTACACGTTTTAGTTGTGCAGCCAGCACCTCTTTAAAAGTTTTTGAACCAGACCTTACTGGCTTGAAATGTAATATATTTTATACTTGTGTTTTCCTCTAGTTTTGTCTACATAAGCCTCAGGGGGAAAATGCTTATATATCCTCCTGACCTTTTAATAAATTATTGTGGGGCTTAGAAACACATTTTTCTCTGCACCTAGTTTTCCTATCTTATGTATTGAGATATTGGGTTGTGAATAAATTCTCTTTGTGTATTTTATCTGAGACGTCTGCCAACATGTGGGAGTGGTAGGGGCATGACAGCAATGGTGTGTTTAAGGGACTGATTCATATAGTCTGAGAAATGTCAGTCTGTAAATACAAAGCCTGATTATCCAAAGGTGTGTGTAGATTAACTCTTCATATTGATGTAGAGCTTTATAATTGACTAACCAGTATTGTATTCAGTGTAACACTTGACATGACTGATTGTAACTCTTCCTCAATAGTAGTTAGGTAGATCGCATACCTATTCTGGCCACTAATATCTTTCATCTTTCCTTCTGTTTTTCCTTCCTTCTCTTCCTTTCTTGTTCATGACACAGATATGCTTATATTACAAATGCAAACTATATTTTTAAATGTAGTCTATATCCTCAGTGGCCTACAAGATTATTTAGGATGTAAACATGATATGTAACAAACAAGGCTTATACCAAACACTATCTGACAAGACCTATGAGAGCCATAAGGACCAAGTGCCACTAAGTCCATAAACACACAGAGATTGGCAAGGTTATTTCTGTTGGTGCAGAAAGGAGACTCATGCAGAGTAGGCAGGATTAGAGCTAGGTTTTCAAAATAATGAGGGTCGTTATATTTTCAATAGATGTAATGGGAGAAAGACTATGTTAAAGGTAAGCAATGACTGACTAGCATCTGGGCAGATTGACAGGAAGAAAGAATGAAACTCCTGAAAAAGCATGGCAAGCAAAGTAGAAGAGTGTAGGAGGGAGAGACTGCAGGACAGGTGGCCAATGGCCTGTTCTGACACATGTGTGAAGAGAGCTGGGAGGGTCCTGGGGGAATATCTGTGTGTCCTATTACCAGCTTTGGTGTAGACTCCATGCTTCTATGAATGAAACTTAAGCTTGGGCTTTTTTTTTAAGGATTTTATTTATTTATTTATTTAACAGAGAGAAAGAGCACAAACAGTGGGAGCTGCAGAGGGAGAGGAAGAATCAGGCTCTCCACCAAGCAGGAAGCCTGACCTAGGGCTCCATCCCAGGACCCCGGGATCATGACCTGAGCTGAAGGCAGATGCTTACTGAGTCACCCAGACCCAGACCCCCCCATTTTAATTTATTTTTATTTTTAATTTATTTTTTATAGTATTTTTAAAAAGATTATTTATTTATTTATTTGACAGAGAGATAGAGAGAGAGAGAGAGAGATCACAAGTAGGCAGAGAGGCAGGCAGAGAAAGAGCGGTAAGCAGGCTCTTCTCTGAGCAGAAAGCCTGATGAGGGGCTCGGTCCCAGGACCCTGAGATCATGACCTGAGTTGAAGGCACAGGCTTAACTCACTGAGCCACCCAGGCACCCCTCTCCCCCCCCTTTTTTTTTCCCCTCTCCCCCTTTTTAAAGCAATTATAACTCATCCGCAGGTCTTTCTCTCAAAAATCACTCCCAAGCTAGATGTTATCTACACTGGAATTCTGTAATTATTTGTGAATATCTGAAGTCAGAAGTTCACATTTTTCTTACTTTTATTTCTAATACATTTTATCTATTTGTTTTTGGCTCTTCCTTCTAGGCCTGGAAATCATTTTGGATGTAGATTTTGTTACTTAGCATATCAGCTATCCCTATCAGCTTGGTTTTATGAGACTTTCTTCTAGGCTAACGTTAATTGATGTTTCAACATCCTTTGGTGTCAATACCATGCTATTACATCAAATACAAACATGTCTAATAATACTTTATTCAGCCTTTACTTCTCCATCAAGTCAAACATTTTGCAGGAATCACACTGCTTAAGCTCTTCTGATTTACATGCCTACTTACCCCATCAAAAATTTAAATCAAGTCATTTGGTTGGATGCATTTTATTCCTCTTTAATTACAATTAAGCTGTCAATAAGTTGACTATTCCATGTAATAGTTTTTCAGGTATCTGAATCAAATATACCAAGTTAGAACCCTAAAATTCATCTTCTTATTATTTCTTATATAAAATTAGCCCATTTGTCTATCTCCAGTGTTCTGGTACCTCTCTTTGTTCAGCATGATTCTTCAGATATTACTCAAAGTGGTCAGGTTAAGATTTCCAGAGGAAGATTATATCCAACAGCCCAATAAAATGTCCCTTAGTAAAGGATTTTCAGGTATCTAAATACATGAAAGAGGACTATGACCATGGCAGGGTCCTTGAAGTTATACCTCTCCATGCTTTCCTTCCCTATAGATGACCATGGAACAGGTAAGGCACAGGTAAAATCCAGGGCATTCTGAGCTCTATGCCTGGGCATTCCATCAGCCTGTTACTCAGGAGACCAGGGGAAAGGAATAGTTATTGGAGGAGTCAAACCCTGGTAGGAATTTTTCAATACATTCGGTAACTATTTTCTTGATGGCCTAAAAGAAGAGGAGTCTGGAATCAATTTGTAACTCTTTTTTCATGCCTTCCCACTCTGCTTACTTTTTTGGTGGATAGTTTTATGGTAACTACTAACAGAAGATTTGCCCTGGTCAGGCAAGCTCTGTTCCAGGTCACTGCTCCCTGGAGAGTGTGTACCTGTGGAGAAATCAGTTAATTAATGTCTCTAGGTTTAAAATGTACTAACTGTGAAATTGGGATCCCCTGGCATTAGCAACTGTACCCTCTAGTAAATAGGTGTGCCATATTTGTGATAAAAATAGCTTTACCTGTGTGGTAATTGTTTCATGATTAATATCACTTGAATTCAATCCAGGGACACACTCCTCCTTTACACTCCTCTCAAGCTTGTTGCCAACTTCTTGTATCCATTCTTAAAGTTTGTAAAAGTTCTTTGGAGCTTTCATGCTTTGTACACTCTAAGTCCAAGTTCTAGTTAAAGTTTTGAGTAATTGTTAACATTGCATTCTCCATCGCTGGGAGAAGCTGAAGGAATTTATGAACACACACCTATACGGCAATTTTTATATACCCAAATAATGAGATCATTTTAATTTTTTTCTGATATTTTTCTGATGCCTATTCTCTTTTGTCCAGTTCTGCATGTTCTTAAAGTGGCTTTTCTTGGTGTGTGTCCTCTTTTGTTTAACCACCCGGAAATTGAAGTGCTTCAGGCCTTTCATTCTTGCATAAAACCTTGGCTGCTTTTTCTTCCCAATATTTGGAAAAGTTAAGGTATCATGTGAGCTGCCAAGCACACTGGGGTGGGATTTGGAAAAGTTCCAGGGCCATATTAGTTCTCTCCACTCTTTTCCAGCTCATTGCAAACTTCTTCTATCAGTCTCCTAAGATTTGTAAAAGTTCTCCTGGACTTTCATCCTTAACACACTTTCCCTTTTACCCCCAAAGAACTGAATTCTAAAATTACCCACTAACATGGATTCAGATTAGCAGTAGACCAACTGGCTGGGAAGCATTTGGAAATAACCACTTCCCTGGTGGGAACATTGGAGCAAGAGAAACTTGTTCAGACCTCAGAGTTAAACTGATTGGCTGTTAGGTGAATGTCTGAGACCTATTTCCCCCTTTTGATTTAATGGGAACAGGTCAAAGGGCCTTTGAAAAGTATGCAACACTTCCAGTTTAAAATAGATCTTGGAAGACATTGAAAGAAGAAGGAAGAATGTGGAAATGCAATGGGACAGGGTTCTTTGATCCTAAACCCAGTCAGAATTTTAATTAGCAGTACATGTAAGACCAAAGAGAAGGACCTCCCATAGAGCAGGCCAAGTGAAATGGAAGTTCCAAGAAATGATTGAGTTGTCCTATTTCTGATTGAATCCATCATGAAGGCCTGGGAGAGTCTGAATGAGGAATCTTCCTTGTCTCCATGTATTTCAAATAAGTAAAATTGTTGGTAATTTTGAAGATGTCTCTAAACAGAGAGAGACTATTATATATACATACATATAGCATAATGGCAAGAATTTACTATCCTTTTCCTCTTCTTCCCTTCTTCTCTCCAATTCCCTCTCAAAAGTTCTGAAGAATATCACTGGTGAGGATTATGAGGATGAAGGGCAACTTTAGGAAAGAATGTAAGGACCTTTCAAGTTGGAAGTTGAGGCAAGGGGAAGAACTAGCAAAAGGAGCTTTTAGCAGCAGCCATAAGGGAGAAGGAAAATGGAGAGTGGGATACAGGCTAAGCTAAGAGATGAAAACATCTTTAGTGCTAATTGCTGTCAAAACTTTCAAGAAGTTGAGTAAGATGACATCAGAAAAGTAACCACTACGTTTGACAAGAGCTAGGCCATTGCTGAACTTGACAAGAGTAATTTCTATGAATAGTGGAGTGAAAACCCTATGTGCCAGAATTAACAGGAAAAGTTTAGTTATTCTAAAAACAGGTATATTGTTTGTAATAATGAAATTTAGGGGGAAAAACCTGATGTGGTCTCCAAGTCCTTTTCATACCATGAGACAGGATCTCTGGCCCCCATTTCCAGCTATCTGCCCCTGTGGAACTTAGCTATCAAGGAACATCACCACATCCTGGGTCAAAACTCTGAAATGTTTAGGAGACTAGGTGACATAGATTAAGGTAATTTGGAGCAGGAATGTACTTTCAGGAGAGCGAGACTCTGTCTTACACACAAAGCTGGGGTTTATGGAAGGATGTGGGAGTGAATTCCCACCAAGACACTATACTATAATTCCTTTAATGATCTGTACCATTTCCTTTTTTCATTCCTTTTTTCATTTCAAAAAAACCCATTTTGTACCATCCATTAGTGCTCAATATTAGAGACAGTGGGAAGTGAAGCAGTACATAAACCTGCCAAAGTCCCTGCCTTAATTAGTCATCATATTCAAGTAAAGATATCTATGGATGTCCATATCTTGATACAAATGAAGTCACAGGATGATAAAGGAGAAGGGAAGTACTGATTAAGGCACTCCAATAGTAGTTTTCAACCTCAGATGCACCTATACACATATAATCATTTGAGAGCTTAGGCCCCTCTCTGATAGACTGAATCACTATGTCTGAGTGTGAGACCCAGGCATCAGTAATAATCACCCCAGCTGATTTCAGATTTCAATGTACACCAAGATGGGGACCAAGGAATTTGAACTGTGGCTCTCCATGTGTGGTCCCTGGACTAGCATCATCAACATCACCTAGGAACTGCTGGAGATGCAAACTTGCCAGTCTCACCCTAGACCTGTGGAATCAGGAATTCTGGGAGTGGTGTCCAATAGTTAATGTTACCAAAATCTCCAGGTCATTCTGATGTGGACTGAAGTTTGAGAACAGCTGTATTAGGGAAATCAACTTTCCAAAAGTCTACAGGAAGAGAGGCTGGATACAGAAGTACCTCAAGACATAATTTTTTTTTTAGGACATAAATATTTAACAACCAATCAACACAGTGTGGATCATGTTCTATGGTCCAGTTCTATGAAAAAGAAGAAAGAAACATTCCTGCTTTCAAGGAATTATAGTCCTCACTGGGAACATACACAAAAATTAGAGACCAATAAGCAGTATAGAATTATGTATAAATAATTACACATTTAAGTTTATACATTTATGGGTTGTTTTCTGGAAATATAGGTGATATTATAGAGATTATTTTAAAAACTTTCATATGGCTCTTAAACGTCAATCACAACTTGACCACATGAATATTCATAGTCACAGTTTCTTTCCTACAGAGTTTCATTTTCTTCTAGCATTACTTATTGGAAAACTCTGAGCCTGAAAGGAATTTCCCCCTTTGTAGGTGACATTCTTTTCTCTGCTTGGATATTAGGAGAAAATTTTCATAATCCTTATAACTTAACTGAAATTCAATAACCAGGATGTGTCTTGATGACTAATCTCTATTTTCTTTTCTGAATGAAGGCATGCTGTTTTCATCTGCAAATTCAGTACTTCACTCATTTCAGAATAATTTTCGTATTGTATTGTATCCCTGATTTTTAAAAACACAACTTAATTATATGGGCTAGTCCTACTCCTCTATAACTGTCAAAAGTTGTTATAAATTAAACTTGACCAAAGTTAAAAACTCCTGTGTTTCACAGGACACCTTCATGAAAGTGAAAGACAACTCAGAATGGAAGAGATATTTGTAAATATTATATATAAGGGTCTAGTACCCAGAATATATAAAGAACTCTTAAAATTCAACAATAAAATGCCAACACACTTTTAAGGATTTGAATAGACTTTTTTTTTTCAAAGAAGGCACATGTGAAAAGATACTCAACATTGTAATTAGGCAAGTGAAAATCCAAAACACGGCGAGATACCGTTTCCCAGAAACTATAATTTAAAAAGATAGACAAATAGCAAGTGTTGCAGAAGATGCAGAGATATTGGAACTCCTGCACATTACTGGTGGGACTGCAAAATGGTGCAGCCACTTTTGAAAACAGTCTAGTAGCTGCTCAAAATTAAAAATAGAGTTGCCATATAACCCAGCAATTCCAGTCTAGGTATATACTCGACAAAATTGAAAACTTTTGTGTACACCAAAACTTGTACATGAATCTTTATATCAGCATTATGTACAATTGGAAAAAAGTAGGAAAAACCCAAATGTCTATCAATTGATGACTGGATACACATGATGTGGTATAGCCATACAATGAAATATTATTCAGCCATAAAAAGGAATGCTCCATAAGAAGGAATGCCACAACATGGATGAATCTTGAAAACATGCTTCATGATTGAAGTCAGACACAAAGGACATATATGATTTCGTGCATATGAAATTTCCAGAATAAGCAAATCTATAGACATTAAATATATTGTGGTTGCCTAGAAGAGGGTTGGGGTGGGGGGATGGGCTTGGGGTTTCTGTGGTGAGTCAAGTGTTCAAAATTCGTTGTGGTGATGATTGAGCACTTTTATAAATGTACTAAAAACCATTGAATTATATACACTAAAGGGGCAATTTCTGTAGTATGTGAATTTTATCTTTAAAAAGC
The DNA here is from genome assembly GCA_002007465.1 of Ailurus styani. Classification (NCBI taxonomy): domain Eukaryota; kingdom Metazoa; phylum Chordata; class Mammalia; order Carnivora; family Ailuridae; genus Ailurus; species Ailurus styani. The sequence continues at coordinate 774,757 of LNAC01000708.1, forward strand.
TCTTAAAAACTTAGTAGGTTTCTGTCTTGTATGCTTCCAGTCAGTTTCCTATGCCATTAGCCACACTTGAAAGATATTTTAAGAATAATTCTCAAATTCACTTAATTTCTTTGCTTTCTTGTCTCTCTGCTCCTCCTACCCCTCCATCTCTTCAATCGCACTCTGGCTCTTGCTCTCTCTTTCCCTCTTTCATCTCTGGGGCTTGCTGCAATAACTGTGGAGGCCATACCTTCCACGTGTTTTTTGCCCCTAGTCACCAAATTGAAAGGTTTTATGGACCTTTGGTCTCAAAGTCTCTTTTAGTCCCATCTGCTAATGCTTGGGATTCAGAACTATTTGTTTTTTCCAAACCTTTAGGGCTCTGAATTTCTGGACTTCCTCTATTTACTTTTATATCTCCTTGTTGCACACTGGATGAATCATTCCTGAGACCATTTATTTCTTGACACACTTTAATGACTGGAGCCAATGTGGCCACACATAGCCCTCACCTTCAGTTTTCCTACATCTTCCCCTCCAGCTGAAATATGCAGGCATTGGCCTGTCCCCTGTGTCGTTACAGGCAATAGCTCTCCCAAACACCTTGTTGCTGGGTAACATGAAGCTCTACATTTCCCATCTTCTATATTAGTTCCCTTGCCTGCTGTTCAATGCATATAATTTAGATGTATGTCAGGGCTGGTATCCTCAGTCTATAGTGAAGTAGCCATGGGGATTTTTGAGTGGGAGGGAAAAGATCAGAATAGAGGTATGTTATTGTTTAAGACAACAGTAAACAAAAGTCAAACAGATTCCCAAGAAAGCAAAACTGTCTCTATTACTTAGCTTTATCTGTCTGCAGCAACCATTTTCATGGAATTGACTCTGTAAGTGAAATAATGTAATAGAGATACACATCAGTTCCAGAAGGATCACTGGTGCTGAACACTGGTCAGGGTCAACCCAGATTTCAGCTTCTACCCTTTGCCTCCTGTCATGCTATGTAGTATTTGGGTGGTTTTAATTATAAATTTCCAATGAGGAACAATAAGGAAACAAGTTGGCTGGAGGGAATGAGAAGAAATATTGTTGCTAGCCTTTTCTTATTGGAAGAAAATAATTCTGGACCTCAGGAAATCAAGATGAAGAAAGAATGAGCAAGTGAATATAAAATTTCTTTATGCTGTTTCAATTTAACAATGAGGGTGAAAAGGAGTAGAAAGAAGCCACATGAACATTTTTCTAGAGAGAGGGTACAGAGATTTTGGTTCAATGAAAGTGAGAAAATGTTTTTCCTTTTTAAGCAAAATTTCTTGGACATTTCCCCATGTTTAATCACAACCACTGTATGACTACACTACATTGATTTGACCAAAATCCCTATTGTTAGACATTCCTACTGTATTTTTTAAAAAGTGAGTTTTGTCTTTAAAACTATTTTATTTTGAAAGCAAAAACAAAAACAAAAATAAAAAAACAGAAATAGTGCAATCTACTTCCATAACCCTTAAACTAAGTTTATCATTTCTTAATACTTTGCCCTATTTGTTTTATTGTTATCAATGTGGCATTATTGAAAGAAGAGGTCATAGTAATTTTCCATACTAGGCAACCCCACTAATAATATGAGTCTACCAAACCACTAATCAGCCAATTAATACTTAGTTTCAACTTTGTGCCAAGATTCTGAGGGCTTGGGCACCTGGGTGGCTCAGTTGTTAAGCATTTGCCTTCAGCTCAGGTCGTGATCCCAGGGTCCTGGGATTGAGCCCCACATCATGCTCCCTGCTCTGTGGGGAGCCTGCTTCTCCTCTCCCACTCCCCCTGCTTGTGTTCCCTTTCTCGCTGTGTCTCTCTCCATCAGATAAATAAATAAAATCTTAAAAAAAAAGATTCTGAGGGCTTCTGCACAGCAAAGGAAACAGTCAACAAAACAAAGAGGCAACACACGGAATGGGAGAAGATATTTGCAAATGACACTACAGATAAAGGGCTGATATCCAAGATCTATAAAGAACTTCCCAAACTCAAAACCCAAAAAACAAATAATCCAGTCAAAAAGTGGGCAGAAGACATGAACAGACACTTGTCCAATGAAGACATACAAACGGCTAATAGACACATGAAAAAATGTTCATCATTACTAGCTATCAGGGAAATTCAAATCAAAACTACATTGAGAAACAAACTGAGGGTTTTGGAAGGGAAGAGGTTTCAGGGAGGGGTGAGCCTGGTGGTGGGTATTAAGGAGGGCACGTATTGCATGGAGCACTGGGTGTAGTGCATAAACAATGAAACTTGAAACAATGAAAAAATTAGATAAAAAAACCACATTGAGATACCACCTTATACCAGTTAGAATGGCAAAAATTGACAAGGCAAGAAACAACAAATGTTGGAGAAGTTGTGGAGAAAGGTGAACCCTCTTACACTGTTGGTGGGGATGCAAATTGGGTGCAGCCATTTTGGAAAACAGTGTGGAGGTTTCTTAAAAAGTTAAAAATAGAGCTACCCTTTGACCCAGCAATTGCACTACTGGGTATTTACCCCAAAGATACAGATGTAGTGAAGAGAAGGGCCACATGCACCCCAATGTTCATAGCAACAATGTCCACAATAACCAGACTGTGGAAAGAGCAGAGATGCCCTTCAACAGACGAATGAATAAAGAAGATGTGGTTTATATATATAGTAGAATATTACTCAGCCATCAGAAAGATGAATAGCCATGCTTTGCATCAACATGGATGGAACTGGATGGTATTATGTTAAGTGAAATAAGTCAAGAAGAGGAAGTCAATTATCATATGGTTTCCCTTATTTGTGGAACATAAGGAATAGCATGGAGAACATTAGGAGAAGGAAGGGAAAAATGAAGGGGGGGAATCAGAGGGGGAGATGAACCGTGAGAGACTGTGGGCTCTGGGTAACAAACTGAGGGTTTTAAAGGGGAGGGGCGATGGGTGGATGGGTTAGCCAGGTGATGGGTATTAAGGAGGGCACTGCATGGAGCACTAGGTGTTGCATGCAAACAATGAATCGTGGAACACTACATCAAAAACTAATGTTGTACTGTATGGTGACTAACATAGCATGATTTAAAAAATAAATAAAAATAAAATGTTAAAATGAAGAATGAAAAAAGAAAAGATTCGGAGGATACAAAAAGAAAACGAAATATAGTACCTGTTCCCAAGAAGCTTATAATGTAGGTGGAGAGACATATTAACTTACATGAAGCCAATGTTAAATAGGAAGAGACTGAAAGTAATAGAAATTCATAGAAGCCAGAAAGGATTCTAAAATTATTAGTTACAAGGAAACTTAGAACGTATCCTCTCTAACCTCCCTATTTTATGAATGAGTCCTCTCTACACCATTTCTTGCTAGTGATCCTGCAAGTCTTTGCTAAAATATTTTCAGTGGTGAAAAACCACTACCTTACAGTGGAGCTCATTCTATGTTAGCTCTGTGCCAGGGTTCTTATTTACACTCAGCTAAAAAGGGGTTTGCTCTAATCTTCACCTCTTGGTTTTAGTTTAGCTCTAGTAAATGGTACCTGGCTAATACCATCAGATATTCTTGGGTGGTTGAATGCAAAAGGTGGAACAAAGTAAAGACTCAGCACCAGGAGGAATATGAGATGTTGCCCAATCCCCTTCAGTTCCAGCCACCTGGAAGTTCTGGATTCTCTGTTACTTTCTGCACTTGATTTTTAGCCTGAAGACTGAACACTAGAAGGACAAGCCAAGTCTCTCCTGGAGATTGCTTTGGTTGTTGCTAAAGGCCCTGAGGCCATATATTTCTGGACTGGATGAAACCTGATCTGCTAAACTAACCCCATTTCTATGTTGCATTCCAGGTTGATCCTCGGTTTCCACAGAAAGGATCAAAAGGTCTGTGTTGCATGGTAAGACCATCCTCCACCTTGGCCTCTACATCTCATTTGGCAGGAGTCAAGGTAGAGCCATAAGAATCAGCATTTCAGAACTTAGAACAGAGGCCTAACAACCCATGGCTAAGGCTGCTCTTCCTTTGGCCCCTATGTCACCACTGTGGGATAAAGAGGTGGCTGGGCCTCTGGGTTGTTACCACTCACTGACTCTGTCACTCCCATCCTCATAGTGAAATGCTATCACTGACATGTGCCTCAGACCACCAGGCTCTTCATCCCATCCACATTATCTCCACTGAAAGCCCAGGCCTCTGAGGTCACCACCACCATTGCCACATAGCTTTGTACATCCTCTCTTCTGACTCTTTCCTTCTCCAGCTCCTAAAACTAGAAGTAGATTTACCATGGTGCCAATGAAGTTTAGGTTTCAGGGTCCCTCACATTACATGTCCCTTCCTAGATTAGGCTTTTTCTCCTCCAGGGCCTGGGAAAGAAAGCCACAATGACAGTCTGGTGTTGAAGGCCAAGAGTGCTGCCCACCTAGGGGTCTCTATCTATGCCCTGGAGAAGGTCCTCACCACCTATACATGGAGACAGTCTGCACCTGAAGATATCTTGAATATCTACACTCTATAAGAATAAAATGAATGTTATGTGGCTGATGGGACCCTTCCCAAATGAGCTACAAGGGCTGCAGTTTTTAGAGTGCAGATCTCTGAACAAGAGTTTCTGGATAGGAAACTATAAGAAGTTTCAGTTGTAGCATTACCAATAAGGAGATTACTGAAATTGAAAGAAAAAACTACAATTATTAAGAAAGCACAAACTATCAATAATAAAGAACCCCTAAATTTCCATCAACTATACTTGAGAAAAGACAAATTTTTTTTTACTATTCCCTCTATAGAAAATATCACAAAATCACTGTCATATGAAAAATAACTAAAGAGGATTCAGGCAAATAGTAGAAGAGTGTCAGGCAGTTAATGCTACTAATAGTAATTTTTTTGTTCTTTTATGATGTTTACTTGTAATTTCTTTTTTTTATTAAAGATTTTATTTATTTACTTGACACAGAGAGAGATCACAAGTAGGCAGAGAGGTAGGCAGAGAGAGAGGAGGAAGCAGGCTCCCTGCTGAGCAGAGAGCCCGATGAAGGCCTCAATCCCAGGACCCTGAGAGCATGACCTGAGCTGAAAGCAGAGGCTTTAACCCACTGAGCCACTTAGGTGCCCTACTTGTAATTTCTATTCATTTTATAAAAGATGGTTCTCCAAATAGTATAGCTTTATCCTGACAAAACCTGTATTTATGCCAGACTATTCCTCGAAGTTTTCAGCTACTGCCTCCTTATTCACATCAATGCTATTCCGATCTTAAACTTGATTTTAATACCTATGGATGTAATTTCTCTAATATCCTGGCCTCTCACTTCCTTATTATTCTCTTCTTCAAAGACAGTCTCCTTCACTCAGCCTCAGTCACTCATTCCCTAGATGGCCCCTTCAGACCTTTTCATTATTAATAAGGGCAACCCCTCTATTGTCTCAGTTCAAGCACAACCCCCAACTTGAACATCTTTGTGATGAGTTTGCTTTCTGTCCAAGCTCCTATAAAACTGGACCTTACCTAGACCCCACTGACCCCACCACTTTCACTACCTCATACCACCTCACAGACCCATGTTCCTCTTTATCCACTGTGAAATCTGTGCTCCCCCATTATAATACATCCCTGACATAGACCCTCAAACTGCCCTTGCCTTCTCTTTTTTTTTATTCAGAATCATTTAGTTAAAGTCAACTCAAGGCTAACATGTACCATCTAGCTTAGAGTAGCTGGAGAACATTCCATGTTGGCAAGTCTTAAGCCCTTATGCTGCTGAACTGTCCCTTCACTCACTTGCTTTCTTCAACTCTTTCCTAGCTTCTTTACTTTGCTCAAGCATCAAAAACCTCTTCATCCACCCTCACTCTCAGCTACTTTTCATTTCATAAAGAACATAAAAATACACAGAAAATATCTTCTATATGCTCCCTCCAGCAATGTACCTATTTGCCCATGTCTACTCCTTTCTTGGATACCTTTTTTTGGTGATCATGGATTACATTTTCCCTTCACTGAGTGAATGCACAGAAATCCATCCTCTTTAATTTACTAGTAGATATCTCTCCAGCAATCTCTCTTCTGTCTCTGTACCTTTGATCTCCTATCTCTACTGCATCATTCCTGGCAGTGTAGAAACTTTCTGCTATTGTATCTTCCAGCCTAACAGTAATTTTTAAATTCTCCTCTACAAAAAGTCTCTTCAAAAATTGTCCATATTTTCTGTGATTCTTTTCTTCTTATGCTCTTTCAAATCCACTCTAGTCTAGCATTTTAGACTGTCCTTATTAAGGTCACCAGAGACAATGTTGCTAATCCAGTAGTTGAAACTAAGTTTTTATCATACTTCTATGCTGCATGACATTTGACACTGTCAATCATAACTTCTTCATTGAAACATATGCTTCGCTAAGCTTCCAGAAGATGACATTTCCTTGGTTTCCTCTAACTTTGCATGCTTTGTTTTCTTACTCTCCTGTGCTGGTCTTTATCATCTCTCTGATCTCTAATTCAAGTTTCTCCTGAGCTAATGTTTGGATCTTTACTCTTGTGCAAATTTGTTTATATCTTGGATTTCTCATCTAGTATTATAGCTTTTACTATCATTTGATATCCTAAAAGCTCTCCAAATTTATGTGTCTAGCTCAGATCCTTCTCTTAGAATCCAGATTCAGATTTCCTGCCATCTCTTGACATCTCCACTTGGATTTCCAATAAGCACTTAAAATATACTAACTCTAAAAACAGAGCAAATTTCTGATCATATCGGTAAGTTGCAAATTTGTCCTATTTTTTCATACCGGCATCCTTAGAGTCTTTTTTTTTTACTTTTCTCTTTATCTCATCAGATCTTATTCACATCAGATCCATGAATAAGTCACATTAGCTCTACCTTCAAAATATATCCTAAATCATAACTCTCACCTTCCCGCCATGCTCTTTCATTTGAGGGCTTAAAGTAGCTTCCTAACTTACTTTCTTGCTAATGTTCTTCCAAACCCTGTTCCCATATCCCCCACCTCTCACCATTGTGTTTTTTCAGTAGAGTAGCCAGATTCACTCTTTAAATATGTAAGTCAAATCAATATGTTTCTTGTTTGCTCAAAACCTTCTAAGGCTTCCTATCTCTCAAAAGGAAAGTTTAAATGTCTGACAGTGCCCTATACAAATTGGCATCTTATTGCCTCTCTGACCTTCTCCTACCATTCCACCACTCACCCATTTGGCTCCACCTTGGCGTGCTTGTTCTTCAGACATTCCAGGCACACGACTGCCTTGGGGTCTTTGCACTTGTGAGTCCTCTGCCTGGAACTCTCTTCCTCCAAACAGCCTCATATCTCATTCCCTCATCTCCATCGAGTCTTTGCTCAAATGTCACTTGCCTGATCACCCTTACTAAAATTACACACTTTTTGCCCTAGAACTCCCACTTTCCTTTTTCCTGTAATAATTTTCATCACCTACACACTATTTTTGTCCTTACTTATTTTGTTTATCACCCCCACTAGAATGTGGGCTATAGTTTTGTTACTATATGTTCAATGCCTAGAGGAGTCCCTGCTACATATTAGGTATTAAAAAAATAATTTTTGAATAAATGTGTAAATGGTGGATTTGTGTTAAAGGGAAGAGATCAGCAGAAATGAAAGGGCAAGCAAAAGCTTTGTGTTAGTTGAGGCAGCAGATTCCATGACTGGGAGCAGAAAGGATAGAGAAAGAAGAGTTGGTTGTGGAGGAGAAGGAATACAGACAGGGGGCAGCTGTGCCATCTGAATAGCCCACCCACTATAGGAGGAACAAACATTTGCACTCTGGGGAGGCAGACTTCTAGACAAGCTGGGGAATCAGGAAAGCTAATATTAAGACCAAGGAGCAATTCTGTATTTTGAATGACATTTTAGTCTCTGTGACTTCTGAGGTTTCTTCTTGTTTCTTTTACTTTCTTACATATGCTGCATTTGATGATACAAAAGATGTACTATTTATAACAGTGCCTATTTAAGGATGGAATGCTAAAAATTAAAGATATAAAAGAATGGATTGGCCTAAAGGCAGAAGGAAGTTCATATTACCCCACTGTCTCTACTTAACAGTACACAAAACTCACATCAAAATAATTTCTTAAATTATTTAATTACTCTTAACTCTGATAAACACTTATGCACATTATGATTGAAACGTGGACATAGAAAGGTTAGAGAAATGTTGATAGAAAGTCTAATCCATAAGCCTACTACTGGCAAAGAGTGCATGAAGGATAGTGGCCATGCTGTGATTTCCGAGTGGTGGGATGATATCACAAAGTAACTTAGTCAAGATGGGTTTCATATCCTTTTTCTTTTCCTTCCTTCCTTCCTTCTTTCCTTCCTTCGTTCCTTCCTTCGTTCCTTCCTTCCTTCTTTCCTCCCTCCCTCCGTTTCTTCCTTCCTTCCTTCCTTCCTTCCTTCCTTCCATCCCTTCTTTCTTCTTTTTTTTTTTTTTAAAGATTTTATTTATTTATTTCACAGAGGGAGAGAGATCACAAGGAGGCAGAGAGGCAGGCAGACAGAGAGAGGGGGAAGCAGGCTCCCTGCTGAGCCGGGAGCCCTATGTGGGCCTCGATCCCAGGACCCTGAGATCATGACCTGAGCCAAAAGCAGAGGCTTTAACCCACTGAGCCACCCAGGCGCCCTCTTCTTTTTTTTTTTTTAAGGAAAAGTAGCAAAGCACTTTGTGATAGGTAGAATTTTGGTTATTCCTTTCACATTTTAGTTTTATATTTATTGGTACCATAACCCATGGCTCAAAATCAATGGAGACACTGTTAGGTATTAGGTAATGTTCCCTATTAATGATTTAGTAAAATAAATTGGGAAAATTTGGTTACTGGCCTTTTGTTTACTGGAACCTGAATAAATCACGAGGATTGTAGAAATCAAGAAGAGGGGAGAAGCTGGTAGATGTAACAACATAAGAAAAACAAACAACCTCCATAGTGGCCACAACCACAACTTATAAACTGGAATATTAGATAAAAGAAACTCAGAGAAGTTATAGTAACTGTTGAAATGAAAATGTACCAACTCTTAGTAACAATATACAGATGGAGTGATTCTTTTGTTGCTATAGACTAATAAGGAGAATTGAGTTATACTAAGCACAAAATATATCCAGTCCATAGTAAGTTAAAATCATCAACTTAAATACGTTACAATGCTAAGTTTTGCCTGTTGTAGATCAGATATATAAAAGAACCAAAGTTCTTTTGATATTTATTGTGCATCCCAAAAGGAAAAAAGAAAGATGTGGACTCTTTGAAAATGTACAATATGTGCTTGTTAAAACTTTTGGACATGAGAAGGAACACCACAGAGTTGTGTTAGCATGTGCCAATTTCATGAAAGGCCATTTATAATAATAAATATTGTATCAAAAGAAAGAATCTCAAATGAAATTTATAAGTGTCCATGCAAATGATGGATGAACAAGGTTGGAATAAAATTGTTAATAGACAGAGAGAGGTCCAGGCAACCTGCTGGGCTTTTCAAAATCTCAGCTTTATTAGTCTGTGCCAAGTGTTTGGAGGATACACTTATTTAACTATTAATTCCGAACAGACTAAGCCTCAGATATGAGTGTCCTTGTGTGATTTAAAGGATTCAGGAAGAAGGAGTGGAACAGGTGGGTACAAGCCAGGGCTTCTGAAGTAACCCTGACAGGAGGAAGGAAGTGGCCCACTTTGACAAGCGTGTGAATTAACTAAGACATTGTGGAATGCTGATTATCAAAAGGTAGTGGTAAAATCCCTTAAACATATGGAATTAGCAATGTCTCCACCTCTATGGACAATGATTTATTGTTTGGAGATAGTGATGGCTCATTATCCAATAAAGAGAAACCACTGATGATGAAAGAAAATTATCTGGATTCTAGCAGCAAGAATGGATTTCCAGGAGTGTGGTTTCCCTGCTTTTGAAGATGAGGGTTTTCTAGTCTTTGAGATGAAGATGGAAACTTTTGGTACTTTTTTTTTTCACACTTATTCTGGTTATTACATATATACAATAATAGCTATTGAAATATCCATTTCTATTATAATACATTAGTTATTATTCCATTTTCTTATTTGTGTAAATGTTAAGGGTGGACTTGTTTTCTGTCATGCAGAAGTGTGATTTATTTTCTTCAAAATTATTTTTCTTTTCCTTTTTTTAAGAATAAAATTTAGTTTTTATTCAGTTTTATAATGAAATAACTATTCACAAAAATGGGTATTTCCAAACAAAGGCAGAATCTTGGCACAGTAGTCTTCAAAATTATTTTTCTATATTTTTGTAACTTCAATGATGTGTCCATATATACTAAAAGTACCTGTTTAGGAATCATTCAGAGTTTTATTTTGCTGCTTGTTCATGTAAGTTTTTACTTCTATATTTGCCTTTTATGTTTTCTATTAGAAGTCAATCAAAGTTATTTTATAGTGTGGCTTGTTTTCAGTCCCTAATATTCACTAGAATACACTAATTTGCTCTTGCAGTGCCCTTGTATAGTGTGAAAGTTAATTTCCAGCAAAAATGCTCTGTTTTGTCACCTAGCATATGTCCATATTAATCACTATACATTTTCTCTAGCATTGCGACTTAATATTTTCCTTTTCAGAATACACTATATTATATACCCAGAACTTTAAAATCACATTAAATTTTTAAAAAAATTTTTCTTAAAAAATCGAGGTGCAAATTATATATCTGCACATTTCATATGAAAGTAAATATGATGTTTATAGCAAGTAATTAATAGCTAGGTAATCTAAGAGTATCAATTTTCCTGCAACCTAAAATTATCTAATTAATACGAGCATATGCACATTGAATTATATTTTCTGTAATGTAATTTTAATCCTGAAGTATTTGGTTTGACAATAAAAAGATTGGTAATAGAGAATTTGAAGACTTTATGGACATTTTGCACTCTATTATAGCTATTATAGAAAACCAAAATATTAATTCAGTAGAAAGCATTATTTTGTCATTTCTCAATTCTTCTTTCCAGGAAAGAAATATTCAAATTATTAACAAATGTAGGAATTAGAAAAGTAAAATACACATCTGATTTCAAATTTTCTAAGAAATTTGTTAAAATTTCTCAGGAAACCTTAAATTTTTTTTTAAAGATTTTATTTATTCATTTGACACAGAGAGAGAGATTACAAGTAGGCAGAGAGGCAGGCAGAGAGAGAGGAGAGAGGAGGAAGCAGGCTCCCCACTGAGCAGAGAGCCCGATGTGGGCCTCGATCCCAGGACCCTGGGATCATGACCTGAGCCGAAGGCAGCGGCTTTTACCCACTGAGCCACCCAGGAGCCCTGGAAACCTTAAAATTTTGTCTTGGTATTTTGCGTTTAATGTCTCTTGCTGCCTTTTCTATTTGAAAATTTAAAAAATACAGATACTGAAAATAATATAACAAAAACTCAGGTGTTCACCTTTCAAGAATGCTAATGTTAAATTGTTTCAGTTCATTCTTTATATAAAGTAAATAAAACATAAGGGCACCTGGGTGGCTCAGTTGGTTAAACATATGTCTTGGGCTCAGGTCATGATCCTAGAGTCCCAGGATTGAGCCCTACATCAGGCTCCCTGCTTGGCAGGGAGTCTGCTTCTCCCTCTGCCCCTCACCCCACTCATGCTCTCTCTTTCACTCTCTCTCTCAAATAAATAAATTAAAATCTTAAATAAATAAACAAATAAATAAGTAAGTGTATAAGTAAGGTCGACGATGTCTCTTTTGTATCCCTTCTCTACTATCTTTATAATTAGAGAAGAAAAAGGATGGATGGAGAACCTCCTGTTGTTTGCTTTTCCTGCTCCCAAGTGGAAGCATTGAAGACACTGTAGAATTTGGTTATGTTAGAAACTGCATTCAAGTCATCTCCACGTTGATTTTGCAGACTGTTGGGAAAACAAACAAACAAACAAACACAACAATCAAAAAGGGATAAGTAAGTGTCGGGAAGATCTAAAACACCGAGATGCTTCAACTTTGGAGTCTACGTAGTTTGGATCCAGACCATTTTGTTGCTCACTCTCTCCTTTTAGAGTTTATTCAAGAGCCTCCCACAGTCCCAGGTGGGTGTCAGCACTAGGCTTGGAATTCTATTTATTAGAGTCATAGGATTTGCAAATTCAAGTCATGGGATTATACGGCAAATCGTCTTCATTTTACAGTTGAGGAAATGAAAGCCCAGACAGAAGAAATGTCTTTAGAACACATGGCTAACTGGTGAATAAGCAAGGCCTGATTCCATATGTACCCTCATATTTCTCCCAATTAATTCAGCTGTTTTCTAATCAATTTGAATCAGAGCCAGCAATTTTAATATTCAGGAAGTTTCAAGATTATATTTCTCATACCAGGTTTAGAATGGAAGGAAAACTAAAGAAATGCCTTAATTTGCCTACTGTCTAATAGGATTTAACTTCCATTTTTAAAAAAGATTTTATTTATTTATTTATTTTAGAGAGAGAGAGCATGGGGGGAGGAGGAGAAAAGGGAGAGGAAGAAGCAGATTCCACACTGATTGTGGAGCTTGATGTGGGGCTGGATCCCAGGAGAGATCATTACCTGAGCCAAAATCAAGAGTCAGTTGCTTAATCACTGAGCTACCCAGGAGCTCCTAATAGGACTTAAGTGGTTTTTTTAAAAGATTTTATTTATTTATTTGACACAGAGAGAGTGATCACAAGTAGGCAAAGAGGCAGACAGAGGGAGAGGGGGAAGCAGGCTCACTGCTGAGCAGAGAGCCTGATGCGGGGCTTGATCCCAGAACCCTGAGATCATGACCTGAGCCAAAGGCAGAGGTTTAACCCACTGAGCCACCCAGGCGCCCCTAGGACTTAAGTTTTAAAAGAAGTTGCATAAAACAGCAGGAAAAAATCCTTGGATATAAAATATCTTTTTCCAAGTGAATATTGTGTGATTAAATGGTTAACAGAGCCAAATTTCCCGGATGTAATGGACTGCTTTCAAAATACTCTTGGGGATGAAAATAGCATTGGCTGAATACCCAATGATAGAAAAACAGTTTGTGCTGCTTGCTAATTCTAAAATGTCCCTATGCCCATGGAGACGTCTTTTATGTAGGCCTTGTAAGAGAATACTATGTGTGTCTTCATGCATTTTTCATCAACTTTTCTTACCATTAATGTAGCCTTAAAGACTGGTCCTCATAGGCAGAAGAGAAGAGCAGCACTGTCAGGAGGGTCACATGACTTAGTTCATTTACTCTTCACAGTAGTCTGAAAGTGCATATTATTTAGCAGATTCATAAGAATTTTAGAGACAACAGCTTAGAGAGAGACTTCCTTCAACATTCAAAATGACTCCTACTCAACTTAATGGGTTGTATAGTAGGGCATATTCTCTACCATCTGGAATTTTGGTTTCTGTGTTATAGATTTGAAAATAGTTTATGCTAGTAATCCATGTGGGTACTTTATCCAAGTTTACCATTTCTTTTTTTTTAAATTAATTCATTTATTTGACACAGAGAGAGAGATCAGATCACAAGTCGGCAGAGAGGCAGGCAGAGAGAGAGGAGGAAGCAGGCTCCCTGCTCAGCAGGGAGCCCGATGCAGGCCTGGATCCCAGGACCCTGAGATCATGACCTGAGCCGAAGGTGGAGGCTTTAACCCACTGAGCCACCCAGGCGCCCTACCATTTGATAATATAATATAGTTACAGTATACAAGCTCAGAATAAGAACTGGCACAGTTACGTACAACTCAAGGGTGACCTTGAGTTTGTTGTACAAATATTCATCTGTAAAATGGGCACAATGACACGCTTATTATTGTGAAAATTAGAATGGAAGCTATTATTGCTATTATGCATATAGTAATACAAAGTAGGCATGAAAAGATGTACAACTGTGTGGTGAAAACCCATGGGTGGACTATAAATCCCCAGATCCATTAAGTCTTTGCCTAAGTCTCTACAAAATTGTACTGTTTATTCCTCACTTTTCATGTTTGCTAGCTTCCTATCAAATTGGACTTATTGAGGAAATCTATTTTTCCTTCAGGTTTTGCACTGTTTCCTTGAGAATTACACTCTTGCCAAAATACTGTTGTGCTGTTCTTAACTTTCCTTGTAACGTTTTGTCATTCTATGTGGCTCAGAATGGATGAGTTGACTTTGTTAACTGAGTGCTAGCTTGGAAGCTTCAGATCATTGCATCTTCTCTCAGCAAATTAGCCACAACCAGAAAGACTCAGGTTATGAAGAAATCAATCACAACTTTGCTTAAGGCAACCAGATATATGGCAGTATTTGAAACATCGATTTAAGCAATAGGCTTTCTTTGGAAATAAGACAAATCCTTAAAATTCTTGACAGGGCTTGTTTTCATCTTGAGAAGGAAATGGGTTGCTATGTTAATGAGCAATGGGCCCACTTATTTTCTTGGATAGGAAAATAAATTATAAGAAAATTTAGTCATTTTCCTTCACTGCAACAAATTTATATCTTCATTTCTTAACTAAGGGAATAAAAAAACCACAGTAATAATTCAACATAATGGCAATCCAAAAAGTATATTTGGCTTTGGGATTTGTTTTTGGTCTTATGTTTTAATATGTGCCTGAAGTTCTGTCTGAAATTTCACTTTTTATGAAATAAAGAAATCCTTCTTCTCCCCCCATAAAAGTGGAGAAGAACAGAACAGGCTAAGAAGCTGTTCAACTTCTCTGTCAGCCTCAGTCCAGATGCTCCCTGGCCCCTCAGCCAACTCTGAAATAGACAACATCTTCTTTCAGACTGAAGCTAGCCAAGCAGAACTGCCTGTTCTCCTCTCTTCTCTCTCAAACAACCCACCTCTGCTTCAGAGGGAAGAAGAAGGTATAAACAGACTGAGATGCATACAAAGGGCTAACGTAAACAGGAATGATGCTATGACTAAAAACTGAAAAGCAAGATTCACTCCAGGTATTTTGTGATCGATGTAGAAGATATATCACAGGACTATTGGCTATTGGAAACATGCATTTCATTTTCTGACCACTCCATCACTATTTGAGGATCCCACTGGGGCATTTTAGTACTCCACGAAAGATTTAACGAGCTCCAACACATGTATAATAAACGTTAGCTCTGAGATTCAATTTTGACTTAGCTTTTAAAATGGCATTAAATGTAACAAATGTAATTTCTTTTCCAACTCAGTTATTTGTATTTTATTTGTAAGTTTTACCACTGAAAATGAGGTTTTCTTAGATCTAGGAATTAAAAAACAGTTTTGAAAGACTTTTGTGGGTAACATTTACTAAACTATTTTCCTTATTATTCATATTCTATTTTTCATTCATATACTTTTTTTTTTAAAGATTTTATTTATTTATTTGACACAGAGAGAGACTACAAGTAGGCAGAGAGGCAGGGAGAGGAGGAAGCAGGCTCCCTGCTGAGCAGAGAGCCCGATGCAGGCCTCGATCCCAGGACGCTGAGATCATGACCTGAGCCGAAGGCAGAGGCTTTAACCCACTGAGCCACCCAGGCGCCCTCATTCATATACTTTTGAATAGTATTAATTTATTCAGCTTACTTCATCAGAATTTATTTTAGAATATCTTAAGATCCTGTCATCTGGCTACATGTTGCTTAGAAAAAATTATTTTCTTCTAAAATGATATTTATGAACTATTTTGATACTTTTAACAAAGTTTAATCATATTATTTTATGAGTTAATTATACTATTTTTAATACATGTATATAAATACACCCATACATATAATTCTTTGTCATACATGTAGAAAGCATTTAGTGTTCAAAATCAGCATAAGTTTGTAAGTACACCTGTGATCTGGAATGTGTAGGAAAAGTTATGATAAATTTCTAGTTTAAATCCAATAACTGGACTTTTTCACAAATTAGTAGCGAATTTGGTTAGATGCCCACTTAACGCTGAAAGTTGCGGCATGATTTTTGTCATAGTGACTTCATTTCTATTCTTTGAGTTGGCCAGCTCTGTTGAATAGGGGGAGAGAGCCCTGTGGCGGGACCGTGATGGGGGAGGCTGAGATGACCCTGATAGTCTATTGTGTTTAGGTGACTGCATGTCTAATTTTAGGACACAGTGGTTAAATCTGCTGGAGGAGGACATCTTAATGAGAACAACTGCATCATACTCATACACACCAGCTCTAAGGAGTTTTCTTTCTTAGAGATCCTTTTATCTTCCTTCTCACATTATTTATCTGTTAAGGGGGAGGCAGGGAGGAAAAGTTTCCTATTCTTCCTCTAACTGAACATTTCCCAAAGAACCTTAGATATTGTCTGGTCCCAATCTGCAATCCTCTGGTATTGGAGATAGTAAAGAGTAACAGAATAATATGTATGTGTATATATATATATATATATATACACATATATACACACATGTATATACATATATATATGTATGTGTGTGTGTATATAATTTCTGACATTTTAAGTTTCTCTTTTTTTGACAAAGTAAATGTAAAGAATCCAACACTGCAGAAATAAAGGTTACCTACAATTAAATATGAAAAAACCTTTGAGGGTAATAATAATTTTGTCAGAAAATTAAAAAAAATAGGTTTCTTAATAGGTGTAATGGCACAGAGGTCTTTTTATCTATATAAGTATAAGATAAATTTAAAATGTTCATGGAAGGATTTTACAAAATATCACATTCACACATTTCATCAGTTCACAACAAAATGCAAAAAAGTCTATGTATAAAATAAGAGATTTAATCATAATAACCATGTTAGAAATCTCCCCAGTTGCCCCTGGGAACACTGCCTCCCAGACTGGAGATGTGCCTGTTATGGCCATCTGTTTCAATGTCCCCATTTGGATGCTTCTGGTGATGGATTCCTGTCCAAGACAAAGAAGCAGGTAACAAATCCAGACTGGTAAGAAATGGAAGCTCTCACTATAAAAGCCCAGCACAGAAACAAAAGCCTCTCGCTGTGTCTGGCAGTCCTCATACCTTGTCAGAGTCAGGATGCGGCTCCAGGTTTCCTGCTGTAATGAAATTATATGGGGCTATCACTGGAGAACACGGCCACCGCAGGGGATGAGGCATGGCTCAGGGGTGCATGTTTTAGTCAGGTGTGCCTGCCCAAGAAGTCTGTCTCCTGTCAACTTGTTTTACCCAAAGCCTCTACTATACTGATTTATAACATCTCCATTGCTTTA
The DNA here is from genome assembly GCA_002007465.1 of Ailurus styani. NCBI lineage: Eukaryota > Metazoa > Chordata > Mammalia > Carnivora > Ailuridae > Ailurus > Ailurus styani. The sequence goes on from LNAC01000708.1 coordinate 791,938, forward strand.
AGAAAAGGCACTTGGAGACTGCTCTTAATTTGTCTGCTTTTGTCACCAACAGCCTTTTGTCTTTTTTCTCTAACCTCTGCATCATGGGAGCTGAAGAGCAGAGGGATCATATTTCAGTTGAACATGTGTTTCACTGTATTGAAATGTGCACTGTTTAATAGAGTAAACACCAATATCTCTGAGGGCCAGGAGATGAATTCAACGATCAGTATCAAAGAGTGCTGGAGCTGTAAACAGTAACTGGCTATTTTCTGAGAAAAGGTAGACCTCCTTTAAGACAGTCTTCCATTTTCAAGGAAGACTAAAAATCATCTTCTAGCATCAACCAGACCAAGAGAATAAGTCATTCTCTAATTTATTATATCTTTACTTTGGATAGGAAAGATGGGTTGAACTAGTCTCTTATAAAATGTAAAACAAACTTAAAAAACGCTTTGCTGTCTTTTTAAGTTTCTCTTTGATTTTTGAATTGTAAAGGTAAAAGATCCTATAGTGCAAAAATAAAGGTCACCTACAATTAAATAAATGTTAGAAGAAACCCCACAAGAAATGAGGAACGTTGATATTCTTTGCATAGGTTTGAAATATATGAGAAATTAAGACTGTTTTATTTAAAAATCAGTAGTTTTGATCAATCTTGCAGGCAATGATACATAATAAAGAGGGAGAGGAACACCTACCCAGCATTACTTTTGTTATTAAAATGTGTAAACTTTGCCATTCTAAAGAGGTAACTGCAGTAGCGAATATAAAAACATACTTTAAATACCGCAATAATAATCGATGTAAACATGTTCCCCTCATCCAGTTTTTCTATTACACATAAGTCCTGCTGATAATTCTGAAAATGATATATTCTCCTTTGTAATGATGGATGAAGACCAACTGTCCTCTCCTTTACTTCTCAGTTCTATCAGATGATGAGATCCCTATGGTTCAAAGCCCTGTGATGGGTTTCCAGAGCCTGATCATGCTTTGTTAATCTTCAGAAACCAAAGCTTTTATCTAATTGCAGATTTAATGCAACATTCCTTTCTTCATTGTACTATGCATCTGTATAAAATGTCCCAAAAGACATTTATTTTCCACATCTTCTTTATACATTTCCTTTTAAAATATTTTATTAAAAAGTTAAATGCAGTAACCCAATTTGCATTCTTTAACTCAAAAGGTTTATTTATTTACACATAAACTGATTATAAAAATTCTTTGCCCTATGTGATACATGGATATGTTTTGAAATCTCCAGAAAATAGAATAAAGTACTTCCTGTAAACTTACCCAGGACATATAAATAATAGTAAAATAACTGAAAATCTAATACAATATACTAATTCATCTGTCTCAAATGAATTTTTATGTTATTTCTCCTTTTCTTAAGCCATGAGAGAAATTTGGAATAATGTATATTAAATCAAAATTCACTTCTGAAAATTTCTAAAACGTTCTGTAAGATTAGAGATAATGATTTTAAAAAATGACTGGGGTGCCTGGGTGGCTCAGTGGGTTAAAGCCTCTGCCTTCAGCTCAGGTCATGATCTCAGGGTCCTGGAACTGAGGCCCGCATCAGGCTCTCTGCTCAGCGGGGAGCCTGCTTCCTCCTCTCTCTCTCTACCTGCCTCTCTGCCTACTTGTGATATGATCTCTCTCTGTGTCAAATAAATAAATAAAATCTTAAAAAAATAAAAAAATGACTGAATGCCTACTAAGACTTCTAAACATAGATTTTGAAACACTAGTCTCAGACTTACGGCATTTTATTGATAATTTAAAAATAATTTTAATATTTGTGGAGCTGGAGTACTAAACTATTATATTATGAAGACCATAGAAAATTTTTTATGAATTTTACTTTCACCATCTCTCTATTTTAAATTAAAAAAAAATAAAGGAAACTTAGGGTAGGGAAAATATTCAGTAAATATTAAAATTTCAACTTGAAAGCCACACAGAAATTGAGTAATAATCAAAGAGTAATACATATGTTAAATAACCCCACTAAAATAATTTTCACATGGTTCTAAGACTTAGAGGGATTTTATTATTTATACATGCTTTGAATTTTTATGTATTTTTTCTTTTTTATTACTCCTCATACATTGCTTTAGTAAAGTCTTTATCACTTGCATGTTTTATTCTTTTAAACCGTCTTCCAGATTTTATGTTTTTGTTAGGATTGAGATGAAATTCTTTAGGATTAAGCATTTTCCTTGTGAAAAAATAAAAAGCATTAGGAAGGCAACAGTTTTGGGCAGCATTTTGATTAGGACAAATTCAAAGATTTATAATTGCTAGGAAAAGAGTAGGATACTTGAAACCAGCAAACATTCAAATTGCATTTTATAATAATTAATAATTATGTTCTATGTTCAGTATTAAGATTTAAGGAGAAGAATTGCAAGGGACTGATTTTGAAAATACACTGTTACATTCGGCCAGCAGGGGTCACAAAAGAATACGCAATGACTGGTACAGTTTCTTTTACTTGAGAGCTCTGGAATGGCAAAACATTTATCATGCTCTTGATCATAAAAATAAAACCACATTTTCAGAACTTCAGAAGTGAAGTTAGGACTAAATTCAAAAAGTCCCCTAGGCTATTGAAAAAGAAAAAAAATAGAGATTTGAAGAAATACTTCTGGATATGGGGTTTTTTTTTTTTTTTTTTAGGTCTTTAGAAAATGACTTTAAGTAGTTATAAAGGACCATATATTGTTTGATTACATTTATATGAAATTTCTCAAATAGGCAATCCATACAGACAGGAAGTAGATGGTTGCTTACTGCTGAGGTGTGTGTTGGAATGGAGATTTGAGGGTGATGGCTCAGGGGTTCTTTGGGATAAAAGAAGATTCTAGGGTGCCTGCGTGGCTCAGTGGGTTAAAGCCTCTGCCTTCGGCTCAGGTCATGATCTCAGGGACCTGGGATCGAGTCCCGCATTGGGCTCTCTGCTCAGCAGGGAGCCTGCTTCCTCCTCTCTCTCTCTGCCTGCCTCTCTGCCTACTTGTAATCTCTCTCTGTGTGTCAAATAAATAAATAAAATCTTTTAAAAAAAAAAGAAGATTCTAAATTTGTGGTGATGGATTTACAATTCTGTGAATATATTAAAAAAACGATTGTATTGTACACTTCGAATGAATGAATTTTATGATATAAAACTATGTAGCAATAAAGCTGTTGGCTTTAAACACACAGTACTTTCAAAAATTTTAATGTGGAAAACTCCAGATTTATTTTCTAATGAGTATTAATGGATTTTTGGATTAATGGTTTATAAGTCAATTATAATATGAAATAATGATTTAAATTTCTGTCAGTGATTTCATTTCAAACAAATGTAGATAAATTATTATGTTATTTCACGTGAATCTAAAATAATTTATCAGGAGCCCTGGGAGAGAACAAGTGGGCCAGGGGAAACTCCCTGGGGAGAGGAGAGCAGAGCTTCAGGTTCTGAGCCTGACTTTTGCATGAGCTCTCTGGGTGGCTTTGGGTAATTTGCTTTGCCTTTCTGGATTTATTTTTCTTATTTGCAAAATGAGTTTTATCCTTCAGATGTCATTTTAATTCTATAAATCACTTAGAATCTTCTCAGTCCATTTGCTTATTTGTGACTTAGTGGAAACTTAGAAGCTTGTCTGTTAATTTCCAGCAAACTCTGTATAACATTTATACATTATTTGAGTGAGGATGGAGAAACGATTTTATTGTCTAACATTTGCTGAGCCTGGTTTGGAAGCAGATGTTTGAACCTTGCTACATTACTTGGATTTGGACGTCTGAATAAAACATTACTTATTTTTAAAGTTTTAATAAAATTAGCTTTTTATTAAAAATACTTAATTAAAATTATGAGAATTTCCAAAACTGGAATTTTATGTATAATAAATGATAAAGCAGGCAGTCAGATTCATATATATATTTAATAAATTATAGTCTAATTATGCCCCTTGACTTTTTAACTCAACATTTTCAAATTTAGAGAAGTGGTGATATGTATTTTTCAGACACAGGAACATTTTCAGAGAAATGTGTTCTGAATCATAGGAAGACAAATACCAAATTGATTAATTTTATACTCTTCTTTTTGAAGAAAGATCTCTTGTGGTTCCCTCTTGAATACTTTCATTTCACTGGATCTTTACACAGCCCATAATTGTAACACAGTAACTCTTTATTTTTTTTTCTCTTCAGGATAATATTTAAAGACATCAGAACAAAAAGCTATCTTCCTGGCTCTCCCAAACATGTGCAATCTCACAGTAATGTCTAGCTTTCATAGCAAACTGGAGATAAGATGATAAAGTAGGTGAAGTATGCCCTGACAATTTTTACTTTGCCAGTTTTAATTCAGCTCCTCAGATTATTTCCTTTCTTTGTGTTATTGCTTACCATCAGCATCCAGAATGCAAAAAGAAGGCTGAAAACCACCAAAAGCATCAAAGTAGAAAAGTTACAAAGACTTCCTTGCTCATGTGTTTATTATATCTGTGTTAGTTTGCTTTTCTTTAGTTCATACAGTCTGATAATACTGCATCTCTCTTGAGGCTTATTTCTTTGATGTTAAATATTTCAACTCTTTGAATGTGTAAGCACCTCTTATTTATAGAGAGAATCTAGAATCTTAGAACTGGTGAAGTACAGTGAAGATACCTGGTCAATCTTCCTCCCAATAAGACAAGTGCTTTGGTCAAACTCATTCTGTATTAAGGATATGGTATTTTTTTCTAGGAATGAGTGGCCTATACACTCCTTTGAGCAATGAACTGTTTTGGTGTTATCACAGCTAGACCTCTCTCATAATACAGGAGTAACTCTCTAGTACAGTCTGCTCATCCAGTGCTCAGGTTGTTTAACTCCCCCACTGGAGCGTCCCACCATTTCAGAGCCAGACTATGGTGTCTTACACTGGAGGAGAAGTTCACCACTGAAGACCCTTGCTGCCTGTCCAGGTACAAAACTGCTCATCTGAGCAGTGGTCTTCTATTTATATATAGTACTTACTTATAGTATAATATATAATAACTTAGTAATAAGACCAACCCTACCAGTGTGTTAAATATATTTTCTTATTTTAGGATTATGAGCACAAATGCATTAGGTGTTTGCTGCATGCAACTCCAATTTACTTTTATCAGGAACAGTTGATTTAAGAAGTTTCTTTGTCACAATAAAAAAGCACTCATTGAGCAGTTAAAGGATCAATGGTATCTTACGGTTAAAAACAAAGAATATTGCTTAGATTTGAGTTCTATCCTCTAGTTACTTATAATTTATATGGTAAGGAAATTTGGAATTATATTGTAATGATTCAGAGATGGCAAAATAACATTTTCTTTTTTTATTATGTTCAGTTAGCCAATATATTGTGCTTATCACAATTGTGTATGATTAGTTAAATGTTTGTGTTAAAATCATGTTGGGTATTCATGTAAAAATCATCTTACTTACCTAAAGCAGTCAAAGATGGTGATTGCATTCTCTTTCTATTCTGCCTTCCAGGTTTTTTGAAATGAATGGAGCCTAAATTATAGAATGAATGAATGAGAGAATGAAAGAAAGAAAAGTTACACTGTATACATGCATATACATGGGCAGACAGACATAAACACCCTGCCTTCCTTATACTCATGCAATATGAGTTACAGGGGTACATTTCCTTGACCCTGCAGTAGACAGAGAAGATCAACACATTGAACCTAATGTTGAGGAGTGACAGGAAAAACAAAGTGATTAAAGCATTAGTCTAAGCATTTCAACATTTAAGTTTATATATTCAGATTTCAGTGTGAGCATCTGGAGGTTGAGCTTCATTTTTTTTTATTACTATTCATTTACATGTCTTAGATGACAGATAGAACCTATGCTCAGGGAGAACAAAAAATAATGAGCATCTGACATTTTAAAATTAAGATTAGGAGAAACTTTGAGAAGAAGAGGTAGTGTAATTATGTAAACAATTTTGTTTTACTATTTTAAAAACATGAGATTTTATTACATATTGCTTTAAAACATACTTCCCACCTCCAGTTTTATTGAAAAGTAATCAGAATTCATCACTATGTAAGATTAAGGCATACAGCATGATTTGATTTACATATATTGTAAAATGATTACTACAATAGGTTCAGCTAACATCCATTTCATATAGATATAAAAAGAAAAGAAAGAAGAAAAAAATAAAGAGGAAAACATTTCTTATTGTGAAGAGAACTCTTATTAGGATCTACTCTCTTAACTTTCCTGTATATCACATAGCAGAATTAGCTATAGACCTCATGTTGAACATTTCATTGCTAGTAGTTACTTATCTTATAACTGCAAGTTTATACCATTTGACCACCTTTCTCCAATTCCCCATCCCCACACCCTGCTTCTGGGAACCACAAGTCTAATTTATTTTTCTATATTCATAGAAACCTACTCAGGTTTTCTTTTTATTTTTTTCATTCCATGTATAAGTGAGATCATATAGTGTTTATCTGACTTATTTCACTTAGCATAATGTCTTTAAAATCCACTCATGTTGTCAAAAATGGCTGAATAATATTCCATTTACACACACACACACACACACACACACAACTTCTTACAATCCATCTGTGGACACTTAGGTTTTTTCCATGTCTTGACTACTATAAATCATTTTGCTGTGAACATGGGGATACAGATTTCTTCTTGAATCCATGATTTTTTACCTTTAGATTTATTCCCAGAACTGAAGTTGCCGAATCATATGGTTGTTCTATTTTAATTTTTTGAGGATTCTCCATTCTGTTTTCCATAATGGATGTACCAGTTTACAATACAACCAATGGTGCACAAGGGCTTCTTTTTTCCCACATCCATGCTAACATTTGTTATATCTTGTCTTTTTGATAATGGCCATTCTAATAGGCATAAGGTGATATTTCATTGTGATTTTAATTTGTATTTCCCTAATGATTAGTGATGTTGAACATCTTTTCATGTACATGCTGGCTTTTCTTATATCTTTGGAGAAATGTCTATTTCAGGTCCTTTGCCCATTTTTTAATTAGGTTGTCTTTTTGCTATTGAGTTGTAGAAGTTATTTATATGTTTTGATATTAACCCTCTATCAGATATACAGTTTGCAGTTTTTTTTCATTCTATTGGTGGTCTTTTCATGGTTATTGATTTTTTTGTTGTTGTTGGGCAGAAGCTTTGTAGTTTGATGTAGTCCCACTTGTTTATTTTTTGTTTTTGGCTTGTGTAGGTGTCATATCCAAAAACTCATTACTTAGACCCATGTCAAGGAGATTTCTTCCTATTTTTTCTTCTGGGGGTTTCATGGTTTCAAGTCTTAAATTTAAGTCTTTCATTCATTTCTTGTTAATCATTTCAGGTGCTGTAAAATATGGGTCCATTTTCATTCATACATGTGAATATCCAATTATTTCCACAACATTTATTGAAGAGACTATCTTTTCTCCATTGAGTATTCTTGACTCCCCTATCAAATATTAGTTGACTGTGTATGCTTAGGTTTGTTTCTGGGCTTTTGATTCTGTTCCATTGGTCTATTTATCTGTTTTCATGTTAATACCATACTGTTTTGATGACTATCAATTGATAGTATAGCTTGAAATCAGAAAGTATGACATTTATTGCTTTGTTTTCCTTTCTCAGGATTTCCTTGACTATTTGGGGACTTTTGTGATTCCATATAAATTTTAGGAGTGTTTTTTATATTTCTGAAGAAAATGCAATGGAATCTTGAAAAGGACCACATTGAATCTATAGATGGTTTTTAGTATTTTAATAATATTAATTATTCCAATACATGAACACAGGATGCCTTTCCATTTATTTGTGACTTCTTCAATTCATTGCATCAATGTCTTATACTTTTCTGCATAGAAATCTTTCCTTAGCTTATTTTTAAGTATTTTATTGTTTTTGATGCTACCGTAAATAGAATTTGTTTACTTCTTTTCATTATTAGTGTATAAATTTCATTATTTCATTATTAGTGTATAAAAACACTATTGATTTTTGTATGTTAATTTTGTATCCTTCAACTGGACTGAATTCACTAATTAATAATTTTTTGGTTGAGTCTTAAAAATTTTCTTTTTTTTTGTATTCTTTGCCCAAGGGGTACAGGTCTGTGAATCATCAGGCTTACACCTTTCACAGCATTCACCAAAGCACAAACCCTCCCCAATGTCCATAACCCATCCACCCTATCCCTACCCTCCCACCCCCCCCAGTAACCTTCAGTTTGTTTTGTGAGTCTCTTATGGTTTGTCTCCTTCCCCATCCAATCTTGTTTCATTATTTTTCCCTCCCTACCCCCCACGACCCCCCACCCTGACCC